>JAOWAR010102204.1:0-19438 GCA_028571005.1 Clathrina lutea | reverse complement strand
ATGAAAGTATTAATGTGATCTAAGGGATTTCTGTTATAATCAATTTGGTCATTTTGGTATCAGGACAAATCACAAAACTTAATCCGGGCAGACATTTACAATGGGGAACTTCAACACAATGAGAACTGGTGCTGCAGTTTTGCTCCTACTGAAATGCATATTTTCATCAACTTCATCTCATACCGAAAGTTACACTCTACCTAGTGAAATATCGTTGGACTACTGCATTTAGTTGTGTCAATGGTTTCTGACCTTTGTTTTCAGTTTCAGATTGCGAGGACGTCTCTTTCGAATTCGGATGTGCTTTGGACCGTTTGTTGAATAGCTCTTTCACAGTCTTGATTTGGGCTGGGAATAAATGAGCAACAGATAATTGCAGAGAATGGGAGAACAATAGATAAAGACGGCGAAGAGGAGGGTGAGGAGGAAGGAAAGGAGGGAGAGGAGAAGCAAGAGGAGGAGGGAGAGGAGTAGGAGGAAGAGGAGGAAGAAGAGCAAGAGGATGAGCAAGAGGAGGAGGGTGAGGCAGGCACACAGACAGACAAACAGACAGATGGACAGACCAGCAGACAGTTGTACAGAGCTGATTCTCCTCTAGCAGCTCTCTACAACTGATTGAAAGAAAAATTTAGCGTCCCCAAAGCATGGTGTTGTTTGAGAGTAGCCAGCTTTCTTCTGTACACTGGTAGACAGACAGACAGACGAACAGACAGACGAACAGACAGACAGACAGACAGACAGACAGAGACAGAAAGGCGGACAGACAGGCAGACAGACAGACAGGCAGACAGGCTAACAGAGAGACAGAGAGACAGACAGACAGAGAGACAGACAGACAGACACACAGACAGACAGACAGACAGACAGACTAAAGAATAAACCTGGCTACTCTGAAACAACACCTCCTACCCTAGGGAATACTACAGAACCTTTCAATCAGTCGGACAAAAGAAGAAACCTGGCTACTCTGAAACAACACCTCCTACCCTAGGGAATACTACAGAACTTTTCAGTCGTACAAAGCTGAGAAAAACATGACCAAGGGAAACGTGACAGCTTTTTGTTGTTATTCTTTCCTCACACCTTCAGTTTCATACACTGATTTTCACACGAATAGCTCTAAAGATTCATGCACTTCAGTGAATACACAAATTTCCAATTTTTCCAGTCCTATTCATTGATCTGATGAATCACCTTGCTGTTTGAAACGTTATTGCTTCCCTATAGTGGATTGATCCTTGTGTTGCCGACTAGCTTTGTGTAACAGACAGACGGACAGACGGACACACAGACAGACAGAAAGACCTACAGACAGATAAACAGACAGACAGACAGACAGACGGACAAATGAAGATGCACAAGAGAATGCAGCACCCGCCAAGCTTACTCAGATAGCACTGTTTCCGCCTTTGTGGCCTCATCAGTTATAGACAAACTCACAATGACTTGCACGCATACACATTAGAATGGCGCATCTCACCTGAGCGATGAATGTTTATGGGGGCTCAGAAACTTGTTGACAGAAACACTTGTCCACACCTAACGAACGTTTAAACTGAACGAATACTTCATTTATGACACCGTTAGAAAAAAATATCTACCACAAACGAGTCTAACTTCATTGGCCCAGCCAGTCGAAGCAAAATACTGTCCCGATGTGTAGGGAGTGTACTGTGCTTGCATATTATTGAGAATGAGTGCAGTGATAGGGCCACCTGTTGTCATAGACGACATGATATGTTCATTGAAGATAGCATAAGGCACGTTCATATATACTATATTTGGTAAGAGAGGCATGATTGTTTACTGTTTTATCACTCTCTGTTTTAACTTGTTCATTCTTCGTCCTAGAGTTTGATGAGAGAGGTTTACTGCTAGAACTGTCAAATTTGTGCTCCATTACTCTGATGTTCCTGGGATATATTATCTCAGGTGTAGATTTGAATGACAGTGCTGTATAGGGCGACGCACTCCCTGGTGGAGTAGCCAAAACTGTCCAGAGATTAGACCATTGTAAGTTGACTGGACCAGGCTTGTAATTGCAAAAGCTCTGTCCAAGTCATCCCTAAATGTCGCCGAGAAAAGACAGGATCTTCTAATCAGCTCTGAAACACAGACAGCAAATGGCGCAAGGAGTCTTCTTCCCGCGTGTGCGTTCCAGATTGGTGCGCACCTCACTTGGACAGTTCACCCAAGTGAGACTTCTTCGAGCCCTTCTCTGTCGATTGACACGAGCTTTGGCTGTGTATAACCGTAGAACTAAGCCTGTTCCGCGCTTCTGAGTCGAGCCCCGTCCCTATTTTCGGGGCCTTATGATCAAGATGAGTGGCCAATGGTTTCCTGATGGAGAATACTTTCCTTTAGATACATATATTCCTAGAGGGTACCCGGAGCTAGAGCCAGCACTGGTGCTCGTAGCGATAATGTGTACGTGTACATGGAGATCATGCGTGCACGAGCATGCATGGCATAGCACATACATGGAGATCTACGCATGTAGTTCGTGTCTCGCAGCCACACGCATCATGATTGTATTTTGGCATTCTGTATGCACATGCCCTAACATTGCCACTCCTCTAATGGCAATTCCCGGGGACGCGCACGTTGCCTTGTTCATGGAGGCGAAAGGCTCTACACTGGCTAGACTTTAACTTGCGAGTCATTGGCACTCCTATGCTAGGCTATGCTTTAACTTGAACTCCATCCACTAGGCACAGCAGTTCGCACTGGTCTGTCGCTCACTGATGAGGCCACACAGGCAAAAATAGTGCTGTCTGAGAGTTGATCACCACCTGAAATCCTGATCCTGTTACATTTTACACAACAGACAGACACACACAGAGACACACAGACAGACATAGAAAGGCTAGCAGGCAGGCAAACAGGCAATTAGACAGACAGCTACAAACATACACCTCGGCAGTTTTAGTTCCTATGTATTCGATGGGTACAGTAGATTGTACAAACCTTCACTTGGCCAAATCCTGTGGACATTGAGGACATCTACGTCTCTGTTAGCTGGACAAATCATGCGTCGTCGACGGTTCCAATGCTGTTTCGTCATCCAGTTGTCCACCGGAAACCAGCCTGGAATTGAGTTCGGTTCTAGTAGCAGTGAAGACTTGCTTGAGGTCAGAGCGATATCTACACAGTGAGGGCACGCCACAGCACGTACGACAGGCAGGTTGCGCCACTCTAGCAGCAGCATTTCCATCTCCAAACTACAGTGCAGCATAAGCTGCCAGGCTGACTCTTCATCTTCTCCAAACGTGTAAATCATCACAAACCATGATGTCTTCAAGTCATACAAAAAACGTCGAATGCCCAAACAACTGGTGGACTCTTCAGTGTCTCCAAATCCACCGTCCTGCCATACCCACATGCGGCAAAGCTGGCGAAAAATACACACAAGGTATCGTTCCCACAAGCCCTTTGGCAAAAACACACTGAAGTTGTACTGGAGAATGATGATACCTGCTTGGCAATGGCAGCTCAGGAACTGCTGTAAATTATCTGCTGCCATGCCAGGCATTTCGGATCCGCCAAGGTCTGCATACCACGGCAGAAACATTCCCCTGGATGACATACCACTAGGGAATACAGGGGTAGTTTCACTGGAAATGAGTGATGCAAAGTCTGTCTCTAGACCTAAGTCCAGTCGTTCAATCAGCTGACACAACAGATCCACTGTTCCGTCATGCACAGGCTGCCCAGCCGACTGCCATATACGAGAAATGAGATCCCTGGACAAAACTCCGGACTGTTGAAATATGGCAGCATGCTGGTTTAGAATTTGTCGCTCAGCCTCAGACTTGTGCGGGCAGCTGGTTGTGATCTGCTCTAGCACGTTACGCTGGAGATCATGCTGATGGATGACAGAGAACAGCTTCTTAATCAGCTTCGGACTGAGGAAGACGGCGTCTTTCAGAGCGGGAGCATCTGCAAAGAAGATTATCTTGCCGATGCTTGCCAAGTAGGCCATTGCCAGGCGAACACCTTCTGTGGCCTCTGACTTTGATGCACCAAAAACACGTGAAGGAAATACGGACAAGACATCACGGACACTCACCATGAGAAGACGATCATCAGCAAAGGTCACCCAATCCATCCACTCATCCAGTGCCACCCAGAGTGAGGGCAGACTCCTGGGAACATCACCATGGAGAGTTACAGCACATTTTTTCATAACCTTCCCCAATCTGGCATATCCCTGCAGGGATTTGGCACTGGTAATCACCATACTATTCTGAGCAGTTGGACGACTCTTTTGTCGGTGCTGCTTGGTTCGGTCAGTGCGGATGCTCTCCTTGGGATTACAGTTAGGATTCTGTCCAGACGAACGCTGTTGCACTTGGTCAACTTGCTGCAGATACTGCTGTTTCAACTGTGTAAAGTGCTGCACAATTTCTGTGGACTTTTCTGAAATGTCTTTGTCAGTGCAGAGATCTGCATGAGTCCCAACCAAGATTACCTTCATGTTGTCCTGGGAGCGCGTTAATGCAGTGAGGTAAAAATCATTGGTTCTCATCAAAGCTTTAGCTAGGGGCTCTTTATCTAAATTGATGGTGATGAAGATTAATGCTGGCCCAAGCAAGATGGCTTCATGGAGATAGTAGTAATCAGGGTGGCCGCCAATGTCTATTATGGTGAACGGCTGTCCCTGGACATGATGCAAGAAGTGCACCATGCCCTTTGTGTGATCTTCGGGTGCTGCCATCCTTGAAACTCCGTGAAACATCGTCATCGCCAATGATGTCTTTCCAGAGCCGCTCTCCCCTAACAGTCCAATCTTGAGAGAAGGTACATTGTTACTAGATGAACCTTTTTCCAGCATGCGATAATAGCGCAGCACAGCTTCTTTTCCCTTCTGTACCACAGCAGCAGGCACATCATTCAAAGGGTTGTTATCGAACTCTACTGTCTTCAGCCTTGTAATCCAGGTCGGTAGAGCAGCCAATTGATTACATTCGGCATGCAGCTCTAGAAGACCATGGGAAAGAGAACATTTCTGAACACTGCACACAGCCAGCTTAGGTAGCTCTGTCAAACAATTACCAGCTACATTTACATTCCGTACATGCGGTAATTGCTCTAGAGCTGGTAAACTGCTCAGGCTGTTGCGACTGCAGTCGAGGTGTGTCAGTTGTTTCAACTCATGCACTGTGTCGGGTAGAGTACCTAGGCTGTTGTGACTGCAGTACAAATGTGTCAGCTGCTTTAACTCACCCACTCTGTCGGGTAGAGAGCTCAGGCTGTTGCAACTGCAGTCCAGATGTGCCATTTTCTTCAGCTCACCCACTGTGTAGGGCAGAGTGCTCAGCTGGTTTTCTCTGCAGTCAAGATATGTCAGTTGCTTCAATTCACCCACTGTGTGGGGCAGAGTATTCAGGCTGTTGCCACTGCAGTTGAGATGTGTCAGTTGTTTTAACTCACCCACTCCGTCAGGTAGAGTTTTCAACTTATTGTGACTGGAATCGAGATATGTCAGTTCCTTCAACTCACCCAATGTGTACGGCAGTTTGCTCAGGCTGTTGCGACTGCAGTCGAGATGTGTCAGTTGCTTCAACTTACCCACTGTGCAGGGTAGAGTGCTCAGGCTGTTGTCACTGCAGTTCAGATGTGTCAGTTTCTTCAACCTGAGAACTGTCCAGGGTAGAGTGCTGAGGTTGTTGTGACTGCAGTAGAAATGTGTCAGTCGCTTCAACTCACCCACTGTGTCGGGTAGAGTGCTCAGCCTGTTGTCCCTGCAATCGAGGTGTGTCAGTTGCTTCAAATTACCCACTGTGTAGGGTATAGAGCTCAGGCTGTTGTCACTGCAGTCAAGATGTGTCAGTATCTTCAACCCACCCACTGTGTCGGGTAGAGTGGTCAGCCTGTTGTCCTTGCAGTTGAGGTGTGTCAGTTGCTTCAAATTACCCATTGTGTAGGGTAGGCAGCTCATGCTGTTGTAACTGCAGTCGAAATGTGTCAGTATCTTCAACTCACCCACTGTGTCGGGTAGAGAGCTCAAGCTGTTGTCACTGCAGTCGAGATGTGTCAGTTCCTTCAACCCACCCACCGTGTCGGGTAGAGTGCTCAGCCTGTTGGAACTGCAGTCGAGACATGTCAGTTTCTTCAAATAACCCACTGTGTTGGGTAGAGTGCTTAGCCTGTTTTTCCTGCAGTTAAGATGTGTCAGCTCCTTCAACCAACCCACTGCGTAGGGTAGAGTGCTCAGGCTGTTGTCACTGCAGTTGAGATATGTCAATTCGTTCAACAGACCCACCTTGTAGGGTAGAGTGCTCAGCCTGTTGGAACTGCAGTTGAGGTGTGTCAGTTCCTTCAAATCACCCACTGTGTTGGGTAGAGTGCTCAGGCTGTTGTCACTGCAGTTGAGATGTGTCAATTCGTTCAACTCACCCACTGTGTAGGGTAGAGTGCTCAGCCTGTTGTTCCTGCAGTTGAGATGTGTCAGTTTCTTCAACTCACCCACTGTGTTGGGTAGAGAGTTTAGGCTGTTGTCACTGCAGTCGAGATGTGTCAGTTCCTTCAACCCATCCACCGTGTCGGGTAAACTGCTCAGCCTGTTGTTACTGCAGTTGAATGAGCTCAAGAATTTAAGCCGTGACAAATTCCTAGGCAGGTGGCCTTCTAGGCAGTCAACCAGAGCAAGCTCACGTACACCAGAACAGCCACAGCAGTGACTAAACAGTTTCTGTAGTTCCTCTGGGGAGACCTTGATACACATGACTGCTAACTGGTCAAGATATCGCAAGGAGAGAAGGTCAATTACTTCATCAATTTTTCTCGCCTTAATTGTGGAAGGCATAGAGGGATGCAATGTTGTAATGTCCAAATGATTGTCACCAGACTTCTCTTTCTCTGTCTTTCTTCCGACAAGCCACAGCACTTCTAAATGGTAACAAATATCTCCGATCTCTGGAGGGAGACGAAAGTCTTCACTGATGTTCAAGACCAGTGCCTGTACCCGACGCCTACTCACATGAAAAGAAAGCTCGTCACAAGGGAAAGAGGACAAATCAATAGAAACCAACTCGTCTGTAGGTTTTCCTCCAGGTACTAAGAAGCGCTGTGTTTTGACTTCACACTCCTCGAGCTCCCTTTCCTGTCTAGCTACAAAGTTATGGCGAAAGCACTCTTCCTGAAACATCAAATCACAAAAGAACAGAAAGGCAAAACAATGTAGGGAACATCCTGTGTGCTGATTGCATACGGAGAGGTATACCACTGCACACAACACATGCATGCACACAAAAAGGTCCACATGACACACCTACACACACAGCACGTGTGACACTCAAGCGCGCACACATACACATGCGCAAACAAACACTTAGCATGGTCCGAAGTACACAAATGCGTGTTGGACCTCCAAAAAGCCCCAACCAAGTGGTAGCCATAATGTATAATACAAGAAAGAGGGAAACAAGGGAAAAACTCTGCTCCAGAATCAGCGTGGTGTGTGCTTGTGTGAGGGTGAGTCGTTATGTGTACGCATCACGGTAGGTCATAGTGTGTTAAAGTTAGGTGTCATTAGTGATGCATGCTGTTTACAGCTGCTCGAGTCCGTCCAGATGCACATCTGGTATGCGTTTCTGCACCATCTACCGCCCAGCTGTATCACCCAGGTTGGTGTGCCTGCCTCCGCAGCTGCTGTCATTCCGCCAATCCTGAATGAATGGCTAGCTGTGGAAGGGCCCGGAAGTTGTCGCAGCCAGAAGTTGATGTTATCGAGAGTCAGACGCTACCTGTCATCGAATGTGAAGAACGGCTTGTCTCAAATCCTGCTGGCCTAGACTCAGCTGCAGGTGGTTCCCGATCACGCTAGCAGGGCAGATGGAGTAGCCAGTCCTTTCGATTGCTGCAGTAGCTCCCTGCCCTTCCTGGTCAATCTTTGCTTGGGGGATAAATGGCGTCACTGCGTTCGGCTCCTACATTGCATGGCTGAGTGTCCAGCAGTGATAACCAGGAAATCAACTCCATCCTTTGTGGCGAGAAATCTATTTTAACGCCCCACCACGGCTTGCAAGGCAGCATCCATAGCATCAGTGATGCAGCCGCTGTCCACTGACAGTTCGCACACTCGAACGTCAGCTCTGTGAAACTCTACGATGTGGCTCGCATGTCGAAGCCTACGAATCGTAATGACCTGAGCTGGAATAAACTGATGAAGATTGAGAAGGGGAGGATGAAAGACAACCCCGGTGATGTTTCCCTTCCATTGCTCAAGGATTCTTCAAGTTCGACAACATAGCCTACAACCTCTTCTTCGCGAAATGAAGGACAGGTACAGAAAAAAAAAAAAGAAAAAGAGAAAAAGAGAGAAACATCCCCAGCGAACAAGACTGAAGCGCAGCTGCAGACTTGCAAAGATCCGGCGCCGACCATCGCGGCGACCGAGACCGCATGCACGCGCGTTTTCAGGGCTGCGGCTCAAAGATCAGGCGCGCAATGGGCATGCGTTCACACGAATTCGATTCTCATTCTCGGTTTTCTTCTATATTCCCTCCCCCCCGTTTGCCACCAGAATGACAGCCGTCTGTCGACTCATGATCAGGTCAACATTATAGCCCAGCAGTGAATGCAGTGAGCGGTAATGCAACTACAAGGCCGTGCGTGGTGCAAAAGCTGCATCTTCAGAAATGTCTTGGTCCAAACCCAGATTAGGCAATCTTGGTTTCTCCGTGCCCTTTCTCGAGGCTTCTCCTCATGGCTTCTATCACGATTTCAGAGGAAATTTCACGCCAAAAGCAGAGGGAAAGCTCCAGCCTGTTCGTGATCGGAAACAGCGTAGATCTACGCAGCTCCGGCCAGGCTTCACCCACGCACCTCCGTACCTGTGGGTGAGTTACAAGGGCCAAAGCGAGTCCACGCGACGTGTGTCTCTATTTTCCGGCATGACGGCCAAAGAGCGTCTGCCGGACTGAAAATTCCAGAAAACATCGGCTTTTTTTTTTAGACTTATCACTGTCCCCGGCCAAAATTGGCTTCACGATTTCGATCCCGTCAAAAGTTTGAACATTCGGGCCCAGACAAGAGGATTCTAACCCAGCGGATCGCATTGGACTGACCACGTGCTTGACCTTGAATGTATTACGTACCATCTTCTCTTTTTTTCCTCCCGAAGTCATACCGGAAAATGTCGTACAACCCGGCCTCCCCTCAACAAATATCTGCCGTCAACGTGTCCTTGTGGAGCGCCCTTCTCTGTAGGACATTCAAGGTCTGCAAAACCGATGGCTTCATCGCTCTGCGGCACGACAATGTCACCTACCTCCTGGCCAAGCGCTTCAAAGAAATACAGGACGTCGCATTGGAGCCATCGCTACGGCCGCTCACCGGTGAGGCTTCCAACATCGCTCAGTCAACATGCAGCCTGACGCCCGTGCGGACATCCGCGTTCGGGGCTTCTGGACAGATAGCCAAAATGCATTCTTTGATACAAGGTGTTTTAATCCCACGCTAGTTGCTATCTGTCCAGAAGTCTTCCATCACTCTACAAGTGAGAAGAGAAAGAGAAGAAGCGGGAGTATGGTGAGCGTGTAGTAGTAGTAGTAGTAGTAGTAGTAGTAGCTTTATTTGTCAACAGACTATCTAAGTCTACTCAAAGACAACCTACTGAAAGAAGGGCGAGAAAAGCTATAGAGCTATAGAGCCATAGGGAAATAGTACGGTAGTTGAAAGCTATAGAGCTGCATTGCCAAGGCCAAAGCTAGTATTGACAAGGAATAGGTACTGCAAGCGGGAAAACATTGAAGAAAATTATGTTTGAAGGAGCTAGTATTTGAAGAGTCCCTGGTAGCAATGGGAAGTTTGAGGGAGGTGGAGCGCGGGTCTCGGCGTGTTTTCGTCTTGCGCTGGCATGGTTACGGAGGCTCCCGTTGTCATAAAGAGGCTGGCCGCATCATTGGCGCAGAAGCGCAGCGAGCCGTAAAGCCGGGTAGTCAGCTGGCTTCGATGCTCGCTGAAGCTCTGTTTGGCACGGTCTGCCATCCGCTGTCTGCGAGGGTCCCGGATATTGCGGAAGAAGGAAGTTCGTCTGGCGCCAGTCGACCTTGTGTTTGCTGAGGCCGACTTGGCTCATGTTTAATTTCCAGCCGCCAAATGTCTGACCTCGACTTTGAACATATTTCAGAGATCCTGATATTTCGGATTGCATTTCTTGTTCCTGCTTTGTGCCTTGCTTCCCTCCTGTGTCTGTTTCTTTCGGCTAAGCCATTTTGCTCTGTTGTGTACATGTACATCATGATTGTACTGTAATGCGGTACAATGTACATCATGGTACGTGTAATAATTTATTCATTAAACGCTCAATAAATGAAAAAAAAAAGAAATCGGTTTCCGAAACAGATGTCCTGAACCGGATGGATACGGGGGAAAACTAGAAAGGGTGCGCCGGTGCCGCGTTGCATCTGGTGTAGACTAGATACCCCCAGTGGCTCCACTTATCCCGTATGAATGTCATGTTTACTAACTGCAAACGCTCTTTCGCCCGGTACCAGTCTCGCGGACAGATACACGGAAAGCTCTTCTGGAGAACGTCGTTTTACCTTTGTCGCTGCAGGACCCAGTTCTAACGCTTAGGCCCAATGGCGGTATCGGGCTGGAAGGTGAACCTCTTTCTACTTGTCACCGGCGTCCTTTTCGCCCAGGCACTCGGCCAGATTCAGTCACCCTTCGTAGGAACTTTCGGAGTTTCCGAAGGTCCTCCAATTTGCGCTGCACATTGTTTTTGCTGCCCGAAAGAGAAGGTCACCATTTCTCAGACTGGAGGGACACATATTGTTGATGGTAACATGTTCGTTTCACTACACCTGGGCTGGCTCGTGGTAGACCTAGCCAAATGCTCGCCAGGTGGGGTGCCAACGTCTCAATGGAGTCAGCTTGTTAGAAATGTTCCGCTTTCTCGAAACCTTCAGCCGAGGAGCATCGCAATTCACTCTCTGGGATCCTCCGTAGTAGCCACCATTAGCGACAATAACAATACCTTGAAGATGCAGAGCACCAGCGACCCAAGGTGCGGTTTCACCGCAACCCGCTCAGCCTCTTCCAAGCCTCTCCCGTCGACGTTTCTTCTCCTTGCTCTGACAGCGAAGATCCTGTCGTCCTGCGTGCAAGACCTTTAAGTACATATGACACGTGGATCACAGGCCCGTGTTCTTCGTTCGGAGTCGCGATTGCTCCTACACTTGATGTGCTCCCGAAGGCTTGGTTTCTCAGACTGTTAATTGCTTTCTTATCACCTTCTTAGTTTTCTCAGACTATAAATGTTTTCGGACTTTTTCTACCATCGATTAGAATGTCCCGCCGGGCCAGTCGATTTTCAACTTCCCTCCTATTCCTTGCTTATTTGGGTTTACGTATGACCGTATCATCGCAGGAAATTTTGGTTTGCGTGTCTTGAGGTATCATCGCAGGAAATTTGAAGTTTTTTGGATATCCCCATGGTGCTGGAGTGCTGTGTTCGGGGCTGGCGGTCAAGGCTTTCCCAGCAAGTGGCGCATGCAAGCGAAACAACCACAGGCTAGAGACTTCAGTCACGTCACAGGAACGGGGTCGCGCTCTTGCAAAGTACTTGGCTGGCCATGGCGTGGTATCGGGGGCGCTATGGTACACGCAAATACTGTACCAGTTTCTTGCCTGGGTCTGAGATAGTCTCCGTCACCGTAGAAACAATAAGACGATTGAGATCGAAGAGCTCTTTCATCCCTGTGCATGGCGCTGTCTTTTTCGCCGCTCTGCGCCAGAGAGAACGTGTTCGTCTTTTTTTTTATAATTGAAGCTTGCTTTTTCATCGGAAAACGTTGTCGCGCCGTGTTGAAACTGAATATTTCAGGTTCTACGATCTCGAATTTTTCACGATGGCGGAGAGAGTCCTTTTTGACTTTGAAATGCAGCGTACTGCGCCGTCGCTGTCAACTTCCGAAAGCATCGTGAGCCCCGCATATCTGCTAAAGGCAGCTCGAGCTCAGAGGTCTCTTGGCTTGAGAAGAAGTTTCCGATACCTTGTCTGCTGAGCCATCGCACAGCCTGGGCTATTGAACGGCGAAGTGGTGAGCCAGCGGGTTGCAGAAGGAGGCGCTCTTCGTTGGCTATACTATGTTTGTTGTGTGGTTGCGAGGACCCACTGTGCCCGCCCTCTCTGTGCTGAAATTTTTTTCTGAAATCCACTGAGTGCTCCCTGCAGAATTGAAACCCCTTTATTTTTGTTCTACCATCGGGAAATAGCTAGGGTGGTTATTTGTCGTCTCTTTTGCGATGGTCTTGAGATTCCTTTTCTCTCGGTGAAAGGCGGTGAACTGCACGTCGATCAGGTGCCTACCGGCTGCGTTGCGCCATGGTCGTAATAGGCATTGTACACAAGCTTTTGTCGAAAAAAGTACCTCCTGTATCTTCGCCCATATTGTTCGGATTTTATTGATCGACCACCTAACATTTCGGGGAAGACTTCGAGAATCATATCAGATAGTTAACCCGTGAAAAAACCGAACTTAAAAGAATCGCCTGGAGTCCCTATCCATACTCAAATTTATTTTCGACTTATCCAACGTCGATGTGATGAAAGATAGGACGCCCGAAATGAAAGTCATAAATAATGGTCAGTAAGTACAGTTAAACTCGGATACGACGGTAATTGAAAAAAAATAAGTACTTTCGAAATGACGATTCCGTGACTTGAGCGACCGAAAGCCCCCTTCCACATTAGGCCTATCCATTTTAAGGTCGCAAAATTTGCATTAGAGTTTAATGCTTTTAGTCAGTGCTGGTAAAACATTCCATTTCTGCTCATTTTGAAAAATTCTGCTCGCTTTCTGATCTCTCTCCGATTCCTGCCCATTGTAATCCAACAGTGGATATGCCTTAAAACTTTCAATTTGCCAAATGCCTTCCAAACTGTATTGATGTGCCCCATATTTTACTTAAGAAAACATCTTCAGTCTAGGCGTCTGCTGCACCATCTATCCTCCTTCATCCTCATCAAGTTCTTTTGGTGCAGTGAAAACTTAACTGGTGAGACACGGCTACATTGAAACAGGGAAAGAGACACATGTGCATGTCCTTTGAAAGAGATACACTTTAACAAACAAGCCGCTCTGTGACTACCGTGCCAGCTCCTGGCAGATCAAGTGTGAACAATCATGTTGGCCATGGGCTGCACGATGGTTATAACGCAACATCACTACTGTCATGCAGGTAGTCCACAAGTGGGCAGTCCTGCTGGTGGTCAAAACATGCCTTCACCATCGAGAACACACGTTCTGAGGCTGCTGATGAGGGTTGCACCAGGATCACTTTGTAGCTGCTGATGAGGGTTGCACCAAGATCACCTTCTTGCTGCTAATGAGGATTGCACCAGGATTGCTTGCATTACAGCCTTGACCCAGTATGGCAAGGCTTCAGCATGTCATCTCCAAAACTGCAGCTTGGCCGTAGACACTTCCTTGATATCTCCCTATGGCATTTGAAAACCATCTGCTGCTGCGCGGTAGCCAGGCAACTCTTCCAAACGATTTTCCATGATCTCTGGGTGATCAAGAAACGGAAAAGCCCTCAGCTGCTCGAGCTGAGCCAAGCCAGGGTTGATTTGTTGGATGGAAACAGGATCCATTAACCTTGCAGCTTTGAATGCTCTCACGGGTGTTTCAAGACCAGAGCGAAACTCAAGTTGTGCAACAACCAGTTGATGACAGGTTGCACGCAATCCTTTCCCGCTCTGCAGAAGCTGCTCAGCATTCTCATCTGGAGATTTCTGCACAATATCAGTGACAACAGCCCTGACCTTTGGCATGTGCAATGGCTGAGTTGTGCAGGCTTACACCACCTGCTGCAAGCGCTCGTAACAGGAAAGGGCCATTGCACCATCGCCTTTAAAAGTCATATGTAGCTGTCACGAAATGCTTTCCACTATCAACAATGACAGCGAGCTCAATGCGAAGCACATTGTGCTGCTCTTCGCACGGTCATCAATAATAATAATAACTCGCAGGTCGTAACAAAGCTTTGGAGCGACTTTCTGGTTGCTTTCTAAGGAAGGGGGAAATATCTCCATACTGCAAAAGCGGCTGGTTGTAAACTTCCCATCTACTCCACCAGCGCGCTTCACTGAATGTCCTTGGTGGCTGACCTGAAAGCTCCTCCCAACGTAGCTTCGCTGCAGTGCTTACGTTCATGAGTTGCACCCAGTGTTGGCGTGCTTTCCGACATTGCGCATTGTGTGTGAAAAACAGACAACATCAAGCATTTGGGGGAAAACGTCCTTAACCGATCCATTGCGCCTCCATTAACTGACGCTCCGTCGCGCGTGCAGCTAGCAGTCGGTCCCCTCTGATCCCAAAGTCGACAAACAAAAACTCACTGAGAACTTGTGCCAAAGCAGCACCTGTCACCCTCTTCAGTTCGAGACTACATCAAAATCGAACCATCCGCTGCTGAATGGATCAATTGTCGTCCGTGCATTTGGTTCGTTAGGGACAATCTCCTCTTTAATGGTGTCCACTTCCCTTTTCAAGATAAAGGGTGCAATATCTACCAAATGACTGCGACTTGTCAGTCGAATCCCGTGCTTCTGGGGCCGGCGCAAATATCTGCTTATGACAAGGCTATCCCGCTTCGCAGGAGTGTTTCCATCCTTTACATTCGCAATTTCTCTGGAACCATTTCTCCTTTTGAGTGCAGAGTGGCAGCTTGTTTTCTAAGGGCTGCAGAAATGCTTTGCTTTTTCAAACGGTCTTTCTCGAGGCGGTCTTTACCAATCTTGTGCTTTGCGATTTGGAAGTGTGCTTTGGGAACCGTGGTGCTGCCTTTGGTGGACAAGAAATCACGGCAGGCGCTGCAAAACAGTTTGCCATCTCGATCACACAATGGTTCCTGGGGAAATTGCCTCATTCGATATCGCACAGAGACATGTTTGAGGCAGTTCGCTTCACGCTTCTTTGTCTGCCGTCGTTGCGCTGCCGGAACATTTTTGAAACCTAACGGGCTCATGAGATGGCAGAACGTGCTGGTCCAGCCTCATTGAAAGCAGGCACAGTCCTTCCTCGTTCTTCATCGTCTGTTTTCTCATTGGAATCAGTTTCCGAAGAAATGCGTGTTGGAAACTTGGAGGCCATGTAAACACGCTTGCTTCGAGGCAAAAACGATGGCACGATGATGCCGACCGAGTCAAGTGACTTCGTGCATGGTCTTCATTTAGCCACAATACGCGGCACGCATATGGGTGATCATCTCACGGGTGGTGCATGACGGATGCATGCAACTGCAATGAAACATAACAGATACAATCGAGGCAACGTTAACACTGGGGTGCGGGTGAGCGGTACTCAATGCGGGTATCTTTCACCAAAACTTTGCCATAACCAAAGGTTTTCATATAGGTGGATGTGAAAAGCGCGGGTTTGACTCGATTTTTGCTCAAAATCGAATTCTCTCGTCGCATTCTGCTCAATTTAGCAAATCCTCAGCGGCTCAAACCCCCAAATTCTGCTCGAAATTCTACCGGCTTTAAATGGACAGGCCTATTCCACACCCAACCAAGCACAACACAAAGAGAAAAAGAGTGACACTTTATTCAACGAAAAATTCTTATTGATAAATTACGTGCTGCATGTATCCTTGCAGAGCATATCTTCTAACAAATCTACAGCGTTCCGAAAAAGTCCGATTCTGAATGTCACGAAGAAACAGATGTTCTTGCTTGTCACGTGATAGTTGCCATGGAATGGAGGACTCTGATTGGCTACTGTGCATGCGGGAGTTTCAAATCTCCTTGGAGCGGGGAAATCAAAAAGCTTTCCTCCCCGCTTTCAGCGGGGATGAACGCGCCCACGCACTGTTTGTACCACATTTCGAGTGCACGCATTGATTTAGGCCCATGCTTCGCCCTGCCCGGAGGATAGACGGCGTTGCAGGCCGTTTCAGCCCCACTCCCCCCCCCCAAAAAAAAAAATTATAATAATAACGTCGTTCTTTCCCTTTCCCTTACCTCTACTTTCTCTTCGCCTCTTGGACCCCTCCTACTGGAAGACGAGCCCGTTAAGGTCACCAGTGAACATAAACATTTGGGTGCCATCTTAACATCCAACTTACACTTACACACATCACCCGTGTACGTAGGCGCCAATGGGAGCAAACGGGCGGGCTTGATGAAACTTATGCTGCACAATCTTCCAGCACTAATCATTGCCAAACTCTACCTCAGGGCGCATTCACACATGCGGGAAAAACACAGTCAGCGGGAAAATGACCATGGCAAAATACTCACGTGACGTTCATGGAAGTTTCCCGCCGGAAACTTTTCAGCTTGCCGGGGAAGGGCGCATTCACATGAACGGGATAAAACGCGGTGAGGGGGAAAGTAACCATGGCAAAAATACTCACGTGACGTTACTGGAAGTTTCCCGGTGTGAAACTTTTTCCACCTGGCAGGGGAAGGGGGGCAAACGTTTCTCGGCGGAAACGATCGAGGATTCTTTGCATTTGGGCAGCGGCTTTGGCTCGCGCTTTGGGTTGTTTAGAGCTATTCCTTTCCGTACTGCTGCCTTTGTTCTGGTTTTTCCTCTTTTGCCTTTTCTAGTTTTTGTAGTTCTCCTAGACCTTGCGCCCCAGTGTGAGAACACACGAAGTGAGATGCCGAAAGTGCTCTTCACGAACGAAATGGAAATTGCTCCCATGACAGCATATGTTGAGGTATGTTGTCGCCAGTCCCTTGCTCGCGCAGAGAGTAAACCATCTTCCAGAGGCCATATACAATTGGGCTGTGTTCCACCAGGTGTTTTTCGGGGCGTCTGGGTCCTTGTTGACCGCGCATGAAAAGTATGAGGCGATTGCAAATAAAATGAACGAAGCTGGCAGAAGGACGGTTGGGAGGAAGTGACCACGACAAACCACAAACGTCGAGAACAAGATCGAGAACAAGATCGACTCCCTCAAAAGGAAAGGGAAGAAAGTTTACAAAAACTTCAGAAGCAAGACAAAGACTGTAGCTCCTGTTGAGAGCGACTTTGATCTGGAGGTAAGTTCTTTTGCATGTTGCTCAACAGAAGGCTAAGTGATAGCAAGGGCTTCAGTTCATCAAGTTGACTTTGATTCTAGGTCGCTGGTCTTCCTGCGCTTGCTATGGCAATTCCATGAAGCACATGCTGGAGGCTTATATTACCACAGTGCAACTGAATTTAGCTGGCCCCCTGATTCGGGTCCTTGAGACAGGATGTCTAAGAAGATAATGAGTATCATTAGATGAACAGGGAGCGAAAACGCATCGATCGCAAGCAATCTATGACACTTATAATTTATGTGGGAAGGAGAATAGGGAACCGCTACTTCGTGCGTTCCTTGGCTGCCCGTGTCATGTAGATCTACAGCATGTACTATAGCTACACTTTATTGTGCTCCCCATCGGCCTCTGCTTAGTCTTTCAGTCTTTCAGTTGCTGTCGCGATGTCTCGGAAGGAAAGAGTGGTTACCGAACGCTTCAGAGAAGCCCTACATGTACATGTATTTCAATGACATGGCGGGCGAAAAGCGAATACAAATGCAATTTAGCAAGGACCAGCTGTGCGGCTGGTACTGACTGGAGTGAAGTTGTCGACACCTGGAGCTCGGCGCGATGAAACCGAGCATGAAGGCACGAACAAAGTCAGCGCCTTTTTGAATAGCGCCAACATCAGTCGTATGTGTCGAAGTCTGTAAAATTTACAGAAGAGCACATTAAAAAAAATCATACATAAACCCATGGTGGAAATCAATTCTTGTTAGGGAAATCTCAGAGCAGCCTCTCCTCCCATCAAGAGCAAAAAAGCGATGAACCAGGATGCAAGCTCGTGACATTTGCTCACATTCAAGAAATGATAACCTGATATGCACGATAGGTCAAGATCGGTTTGACTCTCGCAGGCTTATGAATCAAAAAGGGAGACTGAAAAACAACAGGGCCAGCAAGTCTTCATCTCCTTCCTCCCCATTCCTTTGATTCTCGTGCTTTGACGTCAATTTTACCCTGCTCTTCCTTCCATTTCTCGCCTGCCTGCTCGCCCGTCTGTCTAACACCGAATAACACGGGACAGGGGAGACAACTGCACCAGACAAGCCCACTGATCAACAGTGAAGTGGAAACGAGAATTAGGTTAGAAATGTCACCGGATCAGGAGTTTAGACAGCACTGTTTCGACCTCTGTGGCTTCATCAGCGAGACAGACTAAAGCAAACTGCTGTGCCTACTAGATGTTGTCAAAACATCTCACTCTCCCTCGTTTCTCAGTGTTATAGCTCACACCAAGAGGGGAGGCAATTCATTATTGTGGACTTACAAAGTCTCCCACGTCCAAGTTGTACAGTTCTGGCTCGAATGGGAAACTGAGACCCATCGCCGTTCCCTGAGAAACAAAATTCAGTCAATAACTATCACCAGCTAAACAGGTCAGTGCATCTTCGAAGAGACTCAAAGGTTTTCCTGCAATGGAAATGCCATTAATTGGACAGGTGTGCTACTATCAAGTCAGATCATGATAGAAATAACACCGAGAAGCTTGATGAACAGAGAGAAAAGAAACGAAAAGAAAGAGAATGTTCATGGCAGTATTTTCCTGTTACAGATCATTATACCCTCATCACCTACATTCCAACTTTTGGCATATGAATCTTTCAGTCCAACGCCATTGTGGTCGACTATGAGCTCAACCACCATGCGTGCCGAGGATAGTTTGAAGATGTTGGCCTGCTTCTCGGGAAGCCAGAATACACTCATGTTGAGTCGACGGTCAGGCAAAATGTTTATACGGACACAGGTAATGTTGGTTGAAAGGCGGTCGTAAGGAATTTGACCTAAATGATGTCAGAAAGAGGGAAATGTGCTCCACTTGTGAGAAAGCTGCAACTCAACGGTTCGACCCGAACAATAGATCTTTAACCCTATGGCCCAGCAGTCCAGCTATTCATAGTTCACACTTGTGATCTTTCTCAGTCAGAGTATTCAAATGTTTCTGATATGTAGGTTGATAGACGCGTGGAATTTCCACGGCTAAAGAGATGAGAGACAGCGAGAAAGAAGAACTCACCGGTAACGTGACATGCCCCAATACATGCCAATGAGGAAAGCTGCAAAAAAAAGAAACACCTAAAGTCGGTCAGGACAAATAAAACTTTAAGAGGTAATGAGCTAGTTGAAGGTCATGCCAAACGGACAAGGAAAGATTCAACTTAATGTGTACTACTGCATGTGTGAAAGAGTGTTTGTTTGTTTGTTTGTGTGTGTGTGTGTGTGTGTGTGTGTGTGTGTGTGTGTGTATGTGTGTGTGTGTGTGTTATAGAATTTTGTATAGTTAGACTAGGATGAAAAGTGACATACGATTTGGATGTAAGTATGCAAAACAAAAAAGTTACAAGAGCAGCAGAAGGCCCGTTTCATCAGTTGAGGCGCCGTCATCTCGATACAAGAAAAAAT
>JAOWAR010102093.1:0-12223 GCA_028571005.1 Clathrina lutea | reverse complement strand
CCATTAAACAACAACTTACCTTAAAATGCATGCTTTACGGCCTCCTTGGCATTACCCAGTGCGTCTGGAAGGTGAAAAAATATTAGAGCGTTAGGATGCGGATGGCTGAGAGGTAACAGCAAAAACCTTGATTACACGGCAGATTGTATCTGTCTACGTCCATGTGTTTCTAATGCTATACTCAGTAGTTTCACAAAAATTCAAGATTTTACCTTCTCCTCTGAAATTTATATTATTAGCAATGTATCTCAAAACCCTACTTTTGTGAGTGCAAGTCTGTATCTCTTTTGAAAGGTACATAGAGAAGGATTGAAAAAGAAAAGTAATTTTCTAAGCATGGACAGTCTCTTTGCCGATGAAAGGAAAACAATTCGGATATCCTGTGCTTAGCGTGTCTCCAACACCTTATTCACACCTAGGAAATTTATTCCTCCTGGATAAGTACAGGAAAAATAAAAAATAACATCCCAATAGCGATAACAGGCTCTTAAGGATAGAGAACAAAATACACGACATGATGAAATAATTGTAACGATACACCTACCTTATTTGTAATGCTAGGCAACATTCACCATTTTATATTCTCAATTAGCATGTGCGTCGTACTCTGTCTCACTCTAGACCCCTTTAATTTCTACATTGTGGTTAGCACAAGCGCCCCTGCTCATGAAGGTCCTGACAAGTCATTTCGCGCTGAGGGTGTACGAGCACCAACACAAATGTAGCAAGGTGCCAGAATTGAACTGGTGGCTGGAAAAAATGTTTTTCCTGCCGCCGAGTAGACCCATCGGCACAGCCAATGGAGCGCGCACCTCGGCGCGTCCCCGTCACTCTACGTGATAAGGTGAAGAAGGAACTCGACAAGCTCCAAGAGCAAGACATCATTACTCAAGTAACAACACCGACAGATTGGATGAGCTCCATGATGGAGGTTGTCAGTCCCAGTGGAAAGCTATGGTTCTAGATCAAAGAGACCTGACCGAGGCTGATCAGAGAGAGCGCTACCCATTGCTGACGATTGAAGACATCAAAACCCTGTTGCAAGGAGCTGAAGTTTACCCGACACTGGATGTCAGAAACTGGTGTCACCAAACGGCTTTTTTCCAGATCAAGTCATTGCGATCTATAGGCTCTGGCATGCGAGCCACATTGTACTGTTTGACAAAGCCGAGGTTCGACCGTGCCGTATGGAAAGACCAAAGCCCGCCACGAAAGCGACTTCTTTTTTTTTGAGCAGGAGAATTAGTTTGAGCAATTGACACCTGAATTTCCGTTCGGCTGGGTGTCGTTTCGTCGCAAGTTCGAATCCGGTCTGTGCCAATCGGGAAGGAAGAAAGAAATTTGTTTGATGGTTCAATTTCTTCGCGCAGATTTTAAGTTTCATTGAGAGTTTCACTTCGAAAACCTGGGTTTCTCTCTCGGGCTTCGATCCTCTACTTCCCAATCTTCACCAGTTTGTTCCACCTCAGGTCTTTGCGATCCATAAGCTCCCACATGCTACCCACAAAATACTGTTTCACAGAACCGAGGTTCGACCATGTCGTATGGAAAGACCAAAGCTTGCCATGAAAGCAACTTTTTTTTAGTCATTGGATTGGTTTGAGCAATTGACATCGGGATTTCCGTTCGGCTGGGCGTCGTTTCGTCGCAAGTTCGAATCTGGTCTGTGCCAATCGGGAATAAAGAAAAAAGAAATTTGTTTGATGGTTCAATTTCTTCCCGGAGATTTAAGTTTCATTGTTAGTTTCACTTCGAAATCCTGGGTTTCTCTTTCTCGGTCCTCTCGTTCTCAATCTTCACCAGCTCATTAAAGCTCAGGTTTTTGCAATCCGTAGGCTTCTACATGCGAGCGACATCGTAGTGTTTTTCACAGAACCGAGGTTCGACCGTGTTGTATGGAAAGACCAAAGCTCGCCATGAAACCGACCTTTCTTTTGAGCCGGTGGAACGCCAGTCTGAGCAATTGGCATCGAGATCTCCGTTCGGCTAGGCACCATTTCGTCGCAGGTTCAAAACCTCCAGCGGCACCAGCTCATGAATTGGGCGGCGATATACTTTTCCTCGACATTGCATATCCACGACCCTCACCAGCCCATCTTGACCTGGGTATGCCTGTATCACACTCACCAATGGCAACCGCCCTTGTGGTGTCTCGTTGTCACTCAGGATCAGCACGTCTCCGACTGCTACGTTCCTTTTCTGCTGTAGCCACTTCTGTCGGACGTTCATAGCAAGCAAAAAATCCCGGATCCATGGTCGCCATGCTTCCCGTACGCATTTCTGCACAAGGTCATATAGCCGCCAAGGGTGTACATGGTCCTGCTGGTCGAACCACCCCTCAGTAGGCATTGTCATACTGGCATGGCCAACCAGGAAGTTCAGCGTGGTGAGTGCTTGCAAATGCTCTGTGTCGGTAGGTACAGTGGCGAGTGGGCGACTATTGATCAGAGCCTGTGCTTGCATTAGTGCCGTCTGCAATTCTTCCTCCGTCAGGTCTGCATTCAGCATGGGGAGCAAGGCACGTTTTGCCGCCTTCATCATGGACTCAAACACCCCCCCCCCACCGCCCGAAGTGCGAAGCTTGTGGAGAGTTGAAACGCCACTTGATGCCCTTGGTTGCGAGATTGGCTTTCACTTCGGTGTTATTTAATGCACGGACAGCCTCTCGCAGCTTGCGCTCTGCTGCTGTGAAGTTCGTGCCATTGTCCGATACCACTTCGGAGGGTAGTCCTCGATGCTTCACGAACTGTGTCATTGCCATCAGAGACCAGTCTGTGTCCAGGGAGTATGCCATCTCTAGGTGGCACGCCCGAATCTGTAGACATGTGAACAGACACAGGTAGCGCTTGGTTTGTACACGGCCTCATCCTTGTTTAGTGCAAAATGGACCTCCGTAGTCAACACCTACGCGGAGGAAGGCTCGAAATGGCTCAGTAACTCAGTCGTTTGGTAGAGGAGCAATTTTCTGCACTACTGGCTTCTTCCACCGTCATCTAGAGCTCTGGCAATGAATCGATGTGCCTTAGCTGTGGCCTTCCCTCGCACTATCCAGTACCCCTGGGACAGTTTGGCTAGCAGATGGTTATGACCCACACCATGGTTACAGTCATCATCTTCCTTCGTGAAGATGAGCTGCGTCAGTCGATGGTTGTGTGGTAGGATGATGGCGTTCCTGAAGTCATGTGGAAGATGCTCCGCCAGACTTAGTCCACCGCCAACCCTCAATAGGGGGGATCATGTTCTCCGTCCAATACCGGACTCAGGGAGAGAAGAGGGTCTGATGCTTGTAGAGGATGTCCAGAGCTCAAACTGCTAAACATGTGCGGGTACATTTCACGCTGTGACCTTGCGATCGACAGTCGCTCAGCGCGAGCAATTTCATCTGCAGTCAACTCTGCCACAGTGCAGTTGAGGTCGCGCTGTTTACCTGGTATTTTCACCACGACCCCTGAAGGCTGTCCCGATACAGAACGATTTGTGGTGTCCAAGTGTTGTTGTTGGCGGTGATCTCGCTTGACGAACCGGAGACACAAAGCCGTGAATCACACCAAACGTACCCACTTAGGGTGCCTGTCTTGCACAAGCCGGAAGTTCGAGGTGGTAGAAGCAGTAAAACACCATGACTGTCTTCCTCTTGATCTGTCCTGTCAGCTGTTGTGGCTCCTTGATCTTGACCAGTGGCCACTCGGATTGTGCCGCTCGCAGTTTTCATGTCAGTTTGTCTGCTGGGTTAAGCTTAGCCGGCACGTGCTGCCACTGGTGGCCTTCTGCGGTTTCCTGAATTCGGGATATGTTATTGCCGACGTTGGCGACAAAGCACTATGAATGGGATCGAAGCCAGTAGACAACGTTCATACTGTCCGTCCAGAATGAGTGATCACTGACACTTATTCTAAGTGCTTCACCTACTTCTGCACTGAGGCGTGTAGCAAGGACTGCCCCTTGAGCTCGAGTTTCGGAATGGACATCTTTCTGATCGGAGATGTTTGTACCTTGGCCAGCGTCACCTTGACTGCGCCGTCGGGATACGCTGCCCGAACATACGTCGTCGCTGTGAAGGCATGCTCCAATGCGTCGCAGGTGTGTAGTGTGAGACAAGCTTCCTGCGCTTCCCAGTCGACTGCTTTGAAGCATCTGTCCGCTCGAATGTTGGCCAGCTCCGGGATTTCGGCAAACTACCGCTTTTTCCCATGACGTTGCAGCTTTGGTGGCTGCTCCTCATCCCATCCCAAAGCTGTGAGCCATGACTCTTGCAGCAAGACTCATGAGCGGGTTGTGAACGATGTGATCTGCCCCCTTGGGTCGTAAATCGTAGACTTCTTGCTCAGCACTGAACAACGCGTCAACATGCAGTCAATTGGCTCCTCGTACCGAAACCTGAAGATGTCACTGCCAGCTTCCCATGCCACACCAAAGCTTTTGGTCATCGGAAGCGTAGGATGTAAACGGTTTTCCAGGGCTAGGTGGGCATCCGGCGCGCGAACCTCTTCCGGGATTGTCTCCATTACCTGGGTGTCATTGCAGAGCCACTTGCGCAGACAAAATCCACCTTGACTGAGGAGGTCTTGGGTTTCCAGACGAAGAGCGGTTGCCTCCTTCACTGAAGAGACTGAGTGCAGCAAGTCGTCTACATAGAAGTTGTCACTGACCGCTTGACGCATCGCTGCCGAATAGCATTCACCGTACTCTTCGACAACCTTTTTGAGCGCTCTTCCAGCCAAGTATAGGGCGATGCCTTCAAGCCAAATACCAGCTGATTGAACTCAAAAACTTGGAAAGGCTGGTCTCGATCTTGTCTCCACAAGAACCTGAGGTACCGTTGATCTTGTTACATGACTTCCATTTGCAGGAACATCTCCACGATGTCAGCAACCAATGCCAAGGGTTCACGGCAGAAGCGTAGCAGTACCCTAACGAGGTCATTCTGGAGCTTCGGGCCAGTCGGCATCTCATCATTCAGTGACCTTCCTTGCCACTTGGCTGCTGCAACACAAACTTTCGTTGTAACCTTGTCTCGGCGTATGACTGGGAATTGGGGCAAAAACCACTGGTCGTCGCCAAACTGCTCAACTCCGTTGTTGCTGAATGACCTGATGTAGCCCTTCCAAACGTACTCGACTGCACATCTTGGCCTTCCCTTTGCAATGAGAGCTTTAGAGTTCATAGGCATTGCTCTGCTGATTTCCTGTTGGAGGTCAGATTGGGCCGGGCGCTCACCCATGATATGCCAAGCTTCACATGCCCATCTTGGCAGCAGATGGAATCGTCCGTTTTCTTCTCGGCCGCAGTCTCGGCTGCCGTGAGGTACAGCTTGTTGATGCCAACAGTCTCCAGCTCCCAAGAGCTTCGTACACAATCGTCCAGACTGGGCTGTTGTGTTTCAGTTATCGCGTGGAGGGTGTGAACCAAGTTAGTCGTCTCCGCCTCTGCCGCCGCGATTGTCATTACTGGTCCAAAGCAGACCCAACCCAAAGGTGCTCGCCGTGCGATTGGCTCTCCTTGGGCGCCATGTCTTTCTTCGATGGCATTGTGGAGGTCTACGGCGTTGAGACCAGTGAGAACGTCAATCCTCTGACCCGTCACTGGCTCAATGGCGATGTCACCCAAATGGCTCACTCTGCCTTTCGCCTTTCCCAGTCGACTGGCATAATCTTAGTGGTGATTACAGGCAGCCCCAAAGCATTGAACCTTGCTGTTGCTGTGCCGTCAAGACTGCGGACTTGCAGATGGACACGTCTCTTGTCTCCTCGCATTTCTTCACCGCCCACGACAACGGTAGTCAGTTGCATAGTAGGACCGGTGAGGCCTGCCTGGCTTACGATGTGTCCACTGATGTAGCTTGCCGACGAGGCTGGGTCGAGCAACGCTGTCACTTGGTGGGTTCCATTTGATGACACAAGGTCCACCGGTACTGTCATGAAGGCTGTGGCAGTAGCTACCAGATCTGCCGATGCGTGCAGAGCATGGTCGCTAGTCTCAGGTGTCTGTGCAGGGCTAGAATCCTGTGATGTCGTAGTCCGCTCTGTCGCTGAGTTTCTGCTTGTGGTCACGGCACGGCGATTCAGGGGCCCACGCCTACACATACACCCGGGCCGTGGGC
This sequence comes from Clathrina lutea, assembly GCA_028571005.1. Taxonomy (NCBI): domain Eukaryota; kingdom Metazoa; phylum Porifera; class Calcarea; order Clathrinida; family Clathrinidae; genus Clathrina; species Clathrina lutea. Next base: position 6,123 of record JAOWAR010102093.1, on the reverse strand, counting down.
GCCAGTCGAAACTCGGGTTGATTGACTTTAGATGTTTTCTCTCCTCCGAATCACTACCTGGCGGAACGAACGGTGGTGTCAACCAAGAGACAGTATGAAAGTACCTGCATGTGACAAGACTGCGAGTGGCCTCGCGACAGAAACAGCGCTGCGTTCGTTTTTTATTTTTCTTGCTTAAAGTGATCCAATTTTCTGCTTAAAAGTACTAAACGGCGATAGCATACTTTACGGGCCTTGCCGGGCGCGTATCTCAAAACGCCGCTTGTAAATGCTGGATTTGAACAGTGACGATCTCGGGCAAGGTGTTACGGTCTTTTGGATGTTTCTGTGGGTGAGAAAAGCGGGCATCTTTTTCACTCTTCGACCGCCCCAGGTTAGCTTCCGACGAAATCGAGGACTCTGCGCAAAAGATTGCCCCTAGTTTCTGTACATCTTTTTACGTTGGTAGATGTACAAGCGGGCAGAGATGAGCAGGGGACGGGGCTGTCAGATTGTTCTGTCGTGTGGTAGTCGAGTACCAGCCGGAGGCAAGGAGGATGTTTGTTACATTCTGCGATTGAGAGCGGAAGCGCCGGATATGTGAGCCTCGTCTGAGCTTCGGGTTTGCAGAAGTGGGGTCTTTCCGACGACTCTCTTGCTGTAACCGATTGCGGAGTGGATGAGGGAGAGCACGGTCCGCTATTTCTTTTTTGCGAAGCGATGGTCGGGGACAACAGCTCCACCGTTGGTTTGCACAGCTTTACTTGCACGGCTGTTGCGAATGATATGCTGCAATGTCTGTCATAATTGATGCACCATCCAGAAGGACGGAACATAATTCGGCGGGGTATGTATAGCGTATCTTTGGGCTTCGTAGTGCCAGCACTCTGCAGTAAGCTTTCTTGCTACACCCTCTCTCTCACTCTCTCTCACTCTCATTCTCTCTCTCTCCAACTCTCTCTCTCCCTTTCTCTCCCTCGCCATTCGGCTGCACTCTGGCCGTGAACGCCTGGCCTTTCATCACGCGGGCTCCTATTTTTACTAGCCTGCCGGTCAGCCCTTCACACCGCCCAGGCTGAATCGCCGTGCGGTTGGTCGGTCTCCATGCAGGTTGCTTTGCTCACGTCGCCAAGGCTGCTGTCCTCCAGAACCACTCTTGGTCGAGTGGAGCAGGGTGTGGTGGTTCCCCCTGCACTGGCAACACTTGGCTGCCTTGTAGTTTTTTACCCAGTGACCGTCATCCAGGCGCCGCGCGCAGAGTCCCACAAGCCGAACCAGGTCCCATCGTCGCTTCACTGTCAAGTCTTTGAAACTCTGGCAGTTCGTTATGAGGTGGTTTCCTCTGCACTTCCGACAACATCTTCGCCCTTAAGCGGAGTCTCCAACTGTGGCGAAGGTTGCTTCCGCCGCCTTGTGGTTTGTCTTCCAACCTGTGGAGCCAGACGGAGTGCCACAAATTGCTGAGCGATCGTTCTAAACAGATCGGCCTTCAAAGCCGTACAATCGTTGGTTGACTCGCTTCAGCTTTGCCAGTCGCTCAACCAACTGGTCAGCAAACGTTTCAACATAGGCAGTGCGATCATCATGACGTTCAAAAAACCGTAGTAACATTGGGCGAGGTATTGTTCCTCATGCCCCGTTACTTATCAATCAGCAAAATTTACAAAGCAGCAGTGGCTACCGAGAATGAAGCAGCAGCATGCTGCCGCATTGTATAAAAGGCAGCAAATCTGACCGCCATTACCATTAAGGTAGATCGCACACTCTGCATGAGGGACCATGGTTCTTCATTCTTTTCAGCCGTGAAGAAGCTAAACTTTTCCGTTGCGCTCAGGTACAGCTCTTGGCCTGGACAGACGCCGCAGATTTTCATGTTCACCGCAGATTTTCATGTTCGCCACCTTGTTTCTTAGTTTCCTTGTGAAGCGTTCGAGCTGTGGAGTGTCGCGGTCATTCGTAATTTGAGGGTGATTGATGATTGCCCTCTCCTGGCTTTCAATGTGCCAGTCGTCTCCTCCATACCAGCGCTCTAGCTCCACCCAGGCGAGCTGGTATGCGCCGTCTCCTTCGAGAGCTGCGTCAATCGTGTCCTCCGTACGCCCGCCTGCCATAGCCTCCTTCAGACGTGGTACTTTGTAGGCGTCTGAGACTCTTGGGTCTTTGTCAACGATTCGCTGAAAACGCTGCTTCCAACGGACATACTCGTGGTCTTGTCCTGCGAACTTTGGTAGCACTATGGGCCGGACAAGCAACAGCGGGCTAATACCAGAAGCAAAGCAATCGATACACCACTGCTCCGTAGACTGAACACTGTTCCTGGCGGAAGCGTGCAGTTGGCGAATGTTCTGCGGTGAAAGTGGGTGACCCAGGCGACGCTCTCTAGGCTGCCCTTATTGTCCAGCAGGTCTGGTTGTTTGCGTGGCCTGACCAAGTGAAGGGTGATCGAGCGTGGCCGTTGGGTTATCTTCCGAAACTGCTGCTGAAACTCTACTGATTGTGGTGTTTCCAGCTCCGCGCTCACCTGCAACGTGGTCGCCCTCAGCGTCATCGTTCATGTCTCCGTCGTCCGGGAGTACATCTACTTGTGAAGCTTCGACAAAAGGCAGCGATTCTCTGTCACGTCTGCCACCCGAGTCACCAGAGCAAGAGATCATCAATTCCAAATTTGGGCTAACCCTCACTGGGAACTGATGTTGAAGGTTGGATATCGAGTTAAGCAGCAGGCCCGGTAAGAATTTCCAGGGCCTCTTCGACGAACACCGTCTCCCATTCGTCAAGTCGGTCCAGTTGAGTCTGGCCATTGTGCATTTCAAATGCGGCCCTGATTTCCTCCTGAGCGGCATTGACCTTTTCTTGGAGGTCCTCTCCTAGCTCCAAATCCTGTCGAACATGAGAAGTGCCTTTCTTTCCTCAGCTGCTTGTTGAGCCTCTGCGTTACCCGGCAAAATTTTCGCGTGAGGTTTGCTCGTTGTGTTAGTACAAGCAGTCTGGCCGACGCCATCTTGCGCCGAAACCTCCATCTTCTATCGAAGATCTCCGTCGTTCCCTCGCTGATCCAGCTCGAAGGACCAGTATGTTACGAAGGTTCGAACGTTCCCACAAAACCCGCAACCTATTCGCTAAAAGACCATCGTAGGAAACTTCGAGGACCTACACACAGTTCTAGACTTGTTCTTCTTAGACCAGAACAAGCCAAGCTTTTTTATTCTATCACGCAAGCTCATGAGAACAGAGCTATAAATATCTATCGCATGACATAAAACTGAATCACAGCAAAGATCCGAAGTACAAATTCTAATAATAGTAAGCAACAATAACACAACCACTTTGCCACAGCATGTAAAAAATAGAAAGAGTTACAGAGCATGCACACATCTAAATTTAGGTAATATTGTCTATCAAACAGGGCGAACCATCTCACTTCGAAATCCTGGGTTTCTCTCTCTCTGACTTTCATCCTCTCCTTCTCGCATGTCACGTGACAGTTGCCATGGATTGGAGGATTCTGATTGGCTACCGTGCGGGCTGGATTTTCAAATCTCCCTGGAGCGGGGAAATCGAAAAGCTTTCCTGCATTTAAGCGGGGAAATCGAAAAGCTTTCCTGCATTTAAGCGGGGAAATCGAGAAGCGTTCCTCCCAACTTTTTTTTGTAGGGCCGTGCGCATAAATAAAATAGTAGGGTTGAAACGGGTTCACCGGGTACCCGGTTACATGGTTCCACACTAGGCCCTGTTTTTTTCTTTTCTATTAAAGAGTAGTTCGCAGAAAGGACGCACCAAGCTGATTTTCAGCTCCTGGACGTTGGGATTGAGCTTGGTGAAATTATTGCCACCGTCAGGCCCGTAGGGACTGTAGGTGGTTCCACAAACGATAATTAACGTGTGTGTGTGTCTGTGTGGATGTTCGTCACAGGTCATTCGGGTCACGCATACTTCCGCTTGTGGGCAAAATTCTCCTTGTCTTTGATCGGTGAAACAAACTTTGCTCTCCCGTCCTTCAAGGGTAAAAGAAAGGCATCTTCACTTCGAGGTCGTGTTTTAAGAGCTGTTGGGATGACTTTCAGCACGGTCTGACCTTCCTTGAGTCCATTGGCTTGGCGAGAGAAAAACAGATAAGCTATAAAGAGTTGCCAGAAAAGTCCGAACTTCGTAACGTCCACAGAACATTCGGCTTTCTTGGCAAAGAGCGGGGCGCTATTTCGCGGACTGAAACAGGATCAAATTTTACGGAGCTTGCCAGAGCCTGGTTTGTATGTATTTTCTGATCTCGAGTCGCTTTCCTGTCCCTCGACAAGGACAGGCTTCATTCTTTGATTCATGTGTAGAGACGCATAGTCTACGGATCCTTTCTGGCCCGACAATACGTAGGTCCGGCCCACGTCGTACGCAGCTGGAACAATCCCTCTGAGAAGTAAACGTTTTGCTAAGCTAGTCCGACTTCCGAAGGATGGCGCCTATTGGGAAGTATTGTGACTTTCGGCGGAACTTCGAACGACGGCTGTTCTCGGTGCGGCCATTCTCTGCTTTTCCTTACGACACCTGAGCTGAAGATTTCCTCTCTCATGTTGTCAGCGCTTGGCGGGAAGAACCTGGGCGAATGCCGAAGGTGCTGTGAAGTAAATGTGCCTCGCAAACCTGTTGTACTCTGAAACGGTTGTGCCTATCGATCAATGATTGCTTTCAGCACGAGAACCGCACTTCACCTGGAACGTCTAATAATAATAATAATAAATTATTATTGACAGGTGCTTTCATACGGACACCAAGCCAGAGAGGAATAGAGAGAACGCCTGCTACTATATTTCAAGTGAACGAGAGAGAGAGAGAGAGAAGCTTGCTAAGCCTACAGGGAGTGTTTTTTTCTTATCGAATGAAATGTTCGTTTGTCTGGAGACAGATGTCAGGATGTGCGCCTCCGTGTTTATGTAGAAAGAGGTACCGCACCCCGGCAACGCCGGCCTGGACCTCTACGCGTATAGAGATGAATTTCGAAAAAACATCTTTCGCAGGCTAAGCCGAAGCTTTCCAAAATTGTTGCCCCCTCTACTCCAGTTGGGGCGCATGTTGGGAACCGCCCAGCTGGTTCGAGCGCTTGCATCAGGAGCCCAGTCGACCATATTTAGGTGGAAAAGAGTTAGATATTTGAGCCGATCGCGTGGGCGCTTTGGATTGGGCGGCTGATCGACTGGCGGATGTCACGTTCTTTTCCGCGTTTGCGGCTGCGGCCCAGCTTGCGCGCGGAAGGTGCATGTATCTGTACGTGCATGCATACGAAGGTAACCTCGCTGGTGTTTTTCGGCAGTCTGACCATGTTTAGAAGAATGTTGCATTGAAGCCCAACAGCGTTCGACGACCTAGAAAAGTGCGTTTGGCTGGTGAGTTGCAGGTGTCAGCTCCCGTCGACACGGCCTTCTTCACCACCTTTCCAACTCCTGCCTTAGCGATGAGGGTAAAGAATTCCCGCACTCCTTCTGTTACGTACCTCGTTTTTCTCGAGTCGTTCTCCTTTATTTCCCATCTGTACAGAAATGACGGAAAATTGGATATCGTTTTCAAATGTTCTCATGTGTTAATCAAAAAATGGTATTGTGTAGAGTTTGTAAGAGATGAGGAAACTAGGCTCAAACTTGTTGGAAGATGATAATAAGCTCGACAAGGCGGAATGTATTAAGGCCTTATTTCACAGCGTGAATGTAGTCTTGTAGATGTCCCTTACCCTGTCGGACTGAGTCTTCGTCTCGAAGCAGTGTCCACGCGAATACTTCCGTTGTGAATGAAGGTTGTTACTTTCTTAAACGGCACTTGGCAGTCCTTGAATTTTGGAAAAAGAGGCACAAGGTCACTCCATGACTGTGGTGCTTGATCATGGCGTTTCTAACCAGGAGAATTCGTGGTACCACTCAATCTACCTTCTATAATTGACATGTCTTCTTCTCCTCAATAATGTGTATGTTCCACTGCCCGAACAGTGCTCGACGTCCGACAGTAATCAGACAGAGCAACAACACAGAGAGAGAGAGAACGGACAATGTATTTGTTACTAATAGTTTCACGGCCCGAATGGACTGATCATCAGACAAATACAACAACCGAAACGCCTGACCATTGACATAAATAATGGGGGGAGCAAGAGTTTTGGCGCAA
>JAOWAR010101982.1:0-12227 GCA_028571005.1 Clathrina lutea | reverse complement strand
AGAAGACCTTTTAATCGGCTGTAACGCACTACCTAGGCGCAATACAAGCTAAATCCTGATATTGACATCCCTGCGTTTGACCGTCTCTTAACTCGCTATTCAGCTTTACAAGCTCCCCGATTTCTACCTGTACCTCACATTCTGTTTCATGCTCATGGAGATCCCTTCGATCAGAACCCACCAGGGCTGTGTGGAGACATCCTTTAAATTAGTCAATCAATAAATTTGATGACGTAATTCAATTCCTTTTTAGTGCCAAATGGGGCCAAAACGTCGTTTTTGCCCAAAACGTGTCAGGCATCACGGCGGCTTTCGACAAGGTACTTTTCTTTCCTCGTCTAAGCATACTCCCATCCGCCTTCACACCGTCCAGTTTGGTGTTGGCCGGCATGGCTTCACCTGAGTTGGAGAAAACGGTGTCTATCATGGTGCCAACAGTGCTGAGAATTATGGGTTTGCCCACAAAAGCTCGTTCATGTCAAATATCGAGACTGGCTTAGAGCTAGTTCAGTGATTTGAAGGTAATAGCCAGTATGCTCCGTCACTACAAGGCCTAGTGTGACTGGAAATGTTTATTAGTCCAACGTTAGCGTATAATCTCTCCTCCAACCTGCTATGCATGTGTCACTACTTGACAGCAGCTATCATTGCTGCTTGTTTGGCGTTTCTCTCTTGTTATACGGCAGCTGTAAAGATTTGGTCTTCCCTCATTCCGTGTCCTTTCTAAACTCATTTCAAGGTTTAAATCTTTGTGCAGTGGCCATAATCTGGACTTCAGTTCAGTTATTTTTTGATCGTTTCTTCTTCTGATGCTATTTTCTTTCTGCACTTTCTCTGTGCCTTTCAGCGATATAGCACTTCTCGTTGCATGAAGGAGGGACAAAACTCAGCCAGTCTGTCCTTAGTCGTCAGCTCTTTCTTTCTTTCTCTCTCTCTCTCTCTCTCTGTCTTCCTCCAGTCCAACCATTTTTCTCTTATCCTCTCCTATGCTTTCTTATTCAACTAACCCTCTACAGTTTTTGCGAAGGTGTTTACTAGTTTCCCTTCAATACGAGAAACTCAATCTTTACCCTCTGACTACTTGAAACTTGGTTCCTAGCTCTGTGTACCAGCCTGCACATGACAACTTGAACACTGGAAGAACATGGCCACCTACATACAGCAACGGAATAGGCATCATGAGAACATGTGCACGTTACTGGAGGATCTTGACAAGTATCAATGTCTTCGAGTTCCATCTTATTTCTGATAGGCAGGGCAGTTTCTTCATCAGAGCCTCAGGGCCATTGAAGCACGGAAGCTACATGAAGACATTACAGCTTGGGTTAAACTCCTTTGTATAAGGATAACGTCAGGACAGACTGACAGCGAGGATATGTTTTCTGAAATTAAACAATTATTTTTAAAAAATCCTCACCTCCTTCTTGGAATCGATTATGTATAAAATGACATCCCAGCGAGGTCAGTTAAGTTTGATGGAATACCCGAAGGTGAAGCCAAAGACAGTCACTTGCCTTACCCTATCTTTGCACCTTTTGGCGTCATGGTCAAAAGGTACTCATGGCTTGGCATTGCCAGCTGGTTGGCAGGTATCCGCCCACAGTAGACCCATGGTATCACCTGGCCAGAGCCATCACCGCTTCCTACCTGGACCATTCACCCACAATTGTTCTGGAAATTTCTGGAATCCTGTCATACTTTCACTGTCCTCTCCAATGTTGCTTCAAAATGACTTCTGACTGAGTGGTCCGTCTGACTAGAACATACCTCTGATTGCACATCATGAGGGTATAATGCACGATCAGAGGTATTTTATAGTTAGGTAGACCTCTTAGCATCAGGACAATAATTGCGGCTCAACGTGGCAGTAAGGAAGGGATGATAACATGGGAGGTAACTTGGGTCCGCCCGGCGTCGGGCATGTGCCGAGCCGATGGTGAGTCGCAGCTTAAGTACAATGACCAAAGTTTTCAAGCCGGAGGGTACCGCAAACGTGTTTGGTTGAAGAGATTTCTGTTCTCCCTAGACTAGTTTTAGCTCCATGACCCACAGGCTGGCCTAAAGAAAGACAGAATAATTTGCCAATGTTTTCTTCCCTTTGAAGCCAGTTGAGCAAAGAAGATGAGAAGATTACCTCTTCGGTAGTGAGATGCTTGGGTGAGGTGAGAACTATATGGAAAGAGGTGGGATGAGGTAGCAAAAAGGTGGGTTATTCCAACAAAGATCTAGAGGTCATGATTGTGTGCATTGTGCCAGATAACATCATAGGCCTTCCTGTCGGTCTGTCATGACAGAATGCCTTCAGCTTCGCCTCAGGCATTTTATCAGAGTAGACTTCCATTCGTATATTACCCTTTTCAGAGAAGGGAACGCTTCAAGCTCGTTCAATGTTGCTAGCATGGGCCTCCGGCCATTGCAAGATAGGCCTCAAGCCAGTCATGATTGTAAGGAAATTGCATCCAGAAAGGTAAGAAAAGAACAGTTCTGCTTAGAGGTACGCTCGACTTGCAATTTAGCTAAATTTTTGAAGTCAGTTTGCGCCAAAAAAAGTTTTTGTTCTAGATCATGAAAATTTGTCTGCTTCAGAATATGGTGAGAAAGAGATTGAGTTTTCAACGTCCAAAAGAAGCCTCACCATTAAGCTTACTCAAGCTCGAGGAAGGCAAGTCTTTGAAGAAGCACGGAAGCCAAAGTTGGTTTACTGACCCAGATCAGGGAAAGGGGCTTGGTTAATTCCTTGTGAGTCCCTACAGGCGTCAATTTTGCCATTGAGTAAAGTCATATATAATCGACTATCAGCACACTAGACATGATAAAGCACAAATGAACAGATATTCATATAGTGTAGCCTACTGGTGATAGCGCTAATGTAATTGATGTGGACCTACATACAAGCAGCTCGACAGCATACATACAATGCCGAAAGGATAGTACTGGAACACAGGTGCTTCCAATTGCCTGGAAAAGCCTGCTAGCTAGCATAATGCATACGTAAGAGCAGCACACAGAGAAAATGAAAGCTTAAGAGTACATGTTGGAAGCTTGAAGTGACAAGGTGCCGGTTTATCATAAGGATATGGTAACAAAATATCACTAGAAGTGCTGGGTGAGGCCATCGATGATATCGATAGCAGCACAATATTAGCACTTGTATACGGGTCAGATGAGATGTCTGTTGATATAACAGAGAACACTCACACGCATGCCGTAGTGGGCTCCACCGCAGGCAGAGAGTTGGCTGCCAATGAAAGTTTGAAATCCTGAGAGAAAGCTATTTCAATTTCAGCTTTCAGAGTAATTTGCACTCTGGGTCGCAGGTATGCTTCTGAACATTGCAGTTATGGGAGCCCTCGTGGCCTGCCTTGCTGGTACACTCGACTGTAGCATCGCAGTACTGGCACAGTCTCATCTTATACTGACACTTGTGTGACTCCGCCAGAGAAAGACAATCGTGCTCCTGGTGGCTATCACAGCGCATAAGACAAGGACAAAAGCACTGATCGCAACGAATTCCACAAATACTCCAGCTTTTCAACTGGCTCGCACGAAGTCTCGCTACCAGATCAACAACTACAGTTGCCCCTGGACTGCGACTTGTGTAGTCGCCGACAATGCTGTTTACCCAGGTCTCCACTCGATGGTCGCGGCGCTGACATACGGCTGTGATGAAGGCTTGGAACTTCTTTGTCCACTGTGTGGCTGTCAGTGTCTGACCTAGGCTGTCACGAGCACCCCACTTGGATGCCGACACAAATACCTCCACCAGGTCTCTTGCCAGCTCTTTGCAACCCTCTTCGACCGGGCCCAGGACGATGCCGCTGTCTTTCACTCCAGGTAGTGTTTCACCATCAACCACCAAGTCTTCATCTGGCACTGGCTCACCTCCATCCATTCCCATCGTCAAATCAGCTTGACTCAATGTTATACTGTCTGCCGTTGTAGCACCGAGACAACCGATATTGACGGCACAATTGTAGTTTTCCGCCAAGTACTCAATTGCACGGTTGATTGTAGTTGTGCCAAACCTGGACCACTCGTTGAGATGAATCTTGGCAAGCAGCTTCTTCAGATTTTGCAAGAAAATACTGCCGTTGGCGAAGGATGGTGTTTGTGATGACATCAAACGCTGTTTGATCCTGATCAGATTCGTGAAAAACGTAGAATTCCCAAGCGGCGGGAATGGCTGAATAACCAGGCCGCCACGGTACATCTTCTCGATGAAGTTGTCCCTCTCACCCTCACAAATCTTCCTCATTTCTGCTTCAAAGTATCTTATCATCTCTTGCCGCTCATTGTCAACCACATCCTTCACAGCTATGTAGAAGCAACCCCTCAAAAAATCATCATCATCACCGTGGATGAAGTCTACACCATCTCGGAATCGCATCAGCATTTCAGTAGTCTCCTTGTCTACAGCATTGAAGCTTCTGAACACCGTCAACCCACTGATGCAGGCATTCAAGGTGGACAGGAATGTGTCTTCTTGTCGCATGCGTTGCGTGGAGCCTAGACCTTCGAAGTCAAGCACCACATATAGGCACTCCTTGGTTTTGCGCGGAGACATCCAAACACCATCGGTACAACGTGCACCGGAGACATCGAACTGGGAGCCGGTGAGGTGGTTGAGCATGTAGCTCTTGCCTGTGCTCTGTTTGCCCATGCTGGAGATAACCTTGACAGGACCCTTCCAAGAGTCGAAAATCGATTCAAAATAACCAAAATCAAGATCTGCTTCAAGTTCCTTGGGAGTGATTGAGTTCCTGCCACTAGCTTCTGCACACTGCTTTCGCCAAAGCAAATGAAGACAACCCTTTCTGGCTCTTGCAATCTTGACAGGAACAAGGCAAATGAGGTATTGCAGCCAGTCGCCAAGCTGTGATGCACTGATCCTCCCACCATTCGGCAGCCCAGCCTCATGGAAGGATGTCGTTGCAACGTTGCAAGAAAAGAAGCCGATTGGTTTGCTATACTCCTTGATCAGCCTTCTGAAGATCTCTGAGATGTACTGGCAACAGGTTGACTCCAGCGGATGCTGCTCATCAGGCTCCCTGACTTGATGATGATGCATGAGCTGCGCCACATCAAGAACACACTGGATGTGCAGCTGTTGTCGACATGTTTGGAGGCAGTCTTCGAAGGCGAACTTGTTGAAAACCTTGCCCAAATAGTCAAGATAATTGGGCATGTTGCTGAGTACATGGACGTTCTTGTGCTGTTTCCTTCTTTTCTTTCTTCTCCCGTTTACAGCTGTGAGCACAGCTTGCGGAGAGTTCATGGTCACCTTGCAGGACACCACAGCTGGATGATCTCGTAGATCCATTGCAAAGAAGTAGGCCTGGTCATCTATGATTCCGAGGTGAAGAGAATCTGCAACAGACGCTGGGAACATGTTTTCAGGCAGGTGAAGTTCTCCCATGAGCGCCAGCTCACCTTCGCGTACAGCTGATGGTTTGTGATTGCCAAATGCAAGTGAGTAGACACTGGCTGTCAAAGTTGCTTTAGACCATGGGTTTAGCAAATTGGCTACAGACTGATTGCGTCTGAACACTAGCAGCTGCTTGCCATCTAGGGATACAAGCAGTTTAGCAATGGGCGTCGGAAGGTCTATACGGAACGTGATGAAGACAAATTCTTTCACATCCAGCACAGCAACTTGACCGTTTTTTTCAACAAGGCACAGCTTTTTCTCTCCAGGCACAAACGCCATGTTGCTCAGATGAGCGACAAGCTCACCCCCTTCAACTTTCACAGAATCATGCTCTTCAAATCCCTTCCTCAACTGGCACTGGGACACTGTCACTTCACCAACTTTTTTATCATAGGAGACGGAAAACGCAGGTTGCTCGGATGAACGGAAATGTCGCCCCCTCTTGGTTTTCACAGAACCAAGATCCTTGAATTCCTTCCACGACTGGTCAAACTCGTACACTGACACCTCACTTGTGCTTTGATCATAGAAGGCAGCCATGCGGACTCGCTCATCTAGATCGACAAGCGTGGTCTCTTCTCCTACATGCACAAGAATGACACAGGATTCTGCCAGGTTTATCTTCCTGGTGTTGTCAATCATATCAACGATGTACACTTCGATCGCCTTCAGTGTCTTGCTGTGAATAAAGGCCACCATTTTCTCTAACTGGCGAAGTCGAAGTGGATACAGCTGGAGTAGTTTCTGCGTTGCTGGATTGAGCGGAAGATTGGCCGAAAGCTTCTCCACACACAGCTGCTGAAGGGAGCGGCCGGGTCCTTTTCCACCACTGTCTTCACCGATGTTGCCTGTTTCAATTGAATACACCTGGAGAGCATGGGTGATGTCAGAAGGCACTTCAACGGCATACTCTACCGCACAGAAACCGGTTTTCTGTATATGACTGCTGAGGGTGACACCTCCATCCCTGTCCGTCTGCTGGCTGGCTGATGTCCACTTAATGCCTCGTATCTCCAGCCTCGGTGTATCACTTCTTCTAATCCTGTTGAGCTCCTTGCTGATGGATTGAAATGCCTCAACAATGGCCTTCTTCTTCTCATTATGAAGGTGTGGTTCAGACATACCTTTGAGGTGTTGCCGCTGTGCAAAGGCTGTCTGCTCATGTTCCTGTAGTGCCATCAACTGCTTGTTTAAAGATTCCAGCTTTTTCTTGAAGTCTTTGGCAATTTTGCCACAAGTGCCTGGGCCATACGAGAACAGCAACACTGCTTGCTCTTGGAAGTAATCGCTCGCTGAAGCTCTGAGAGTGACCTGGTACTTCTTGATGCAGTCTTTCAGGAAATCTTTTACAGATTTTTCCTGGTCGAATTCCTTCTTCAAACTGTCCCAGAGAGAGGTAACGGAAATGTTTTCGAGTGATACAACCGTCTGAAAAACTTGGCTTTGACCCAACTGCACGTCTCCTGGTTGCCCGCAGCCAAAATTGTATTCAGACTCCACAGTGGATACAGAGCTAGGCACCAATTTGACAAAGTCATAGTTTGACGTACGCTGTGTGAAGGATTCTGCCTTGGCCTCACCATCTGACTCCTCCGCTTCTTTCTTCGTGAACATCTTCAGCTCATCATTGGCATAGAAGGTGATGACAAGGTCGCAAACTTCCAGGAAAATGCGCATGATATTGCATGTTGGATTCTTGCGAGACAACTCCTCAAAGGCGTTCTTGGTTGGCTGCATGATCAAGTACTGTGTTTCGCTGCCATTCACCAAGCAGTGTAAGCCCGGTGTAAGTGACATTTCGCCTGGAGGCAAAAGTTCAGGCAGATGGCAAACACCGTTTCTTTCAAGCCAACGGCATATCTGGCTGAAGTTGCCATAGAGACCGACAGTTTGAATGGAGCGGCTGTTGAGTTGGCTGAAACCCAAGCTGGTACTGTCAACGACTTGGCTGTAGCTTGAGAAGTAGGTCTCGATCAGGTGCTGTACACCATCTGTTTTGATTTCCACCTTGTCTACCATGGAATCTGGATCTTCACACCTGTTCTCCTGAATGGCCACCAGGGGGAATAACCTTGACACACCATCAAAGTTCATCTCCAAGGATGGGAAATTGGGTGCATAAGGCAAACACAAATATGATGGGCTGTTCTGCACTGGAAAAACAGTAGGTGCACTAGAATCGGGTGGCACCTCCGAAGCATCATCAGCAGTGTTGGTCGAGAGCATGTGTGGAGGAGCTCTAGCGGCCAGATCCCTTTTGTGAAAAATATTTCCTGTCCTTGGCCCTGCATCTGGCTTCAGAGACGTGAGATCAGTTCGACAATGATTCCTTTCTTTGCCTGTTTTGTGGGATTTGAAGTCACATTGCAGGCAGAGGTGGGCCTCACACACAGCACAGAGTTTTACGGCTGGAGTCTTCACATTATTTTGTGCACAATGGTCACAGCATGCATGAAAGGCTGTGGCCAGCGGTTCCGGTACATGCTGTTTCAGTGTTTCACTGAAGTGCTCCATCTCAAAGCAAGCCGCACACAACGTGCTCTTACAGTGCTTGCACCAATATATTCCAGGGGTTTCACAGATCTCACAAACACGCGGCGACGCTGAAGAATAACTTGCTGCCACCATATTTGCAGGTGGCAAGCTTGGGTATGATAGTTGTAGCATGGGACTGGCATGCAGAGACTGTGGCATGCAATAAAGGGACCCTGAGTCAAACTGACGAAGCTGTGAGTCATGCCGACGAGGTTGTGAGTGGTACTGATGAGGTTGTGAGTGGTACTGACGAGGTTGTGGGTCAAACTGAGGAGGCTGTGAGTCGTACTGACAGGGCTGTGAGTTGTTCTGACGAGGCTGTGAGTCGTGCTGACGAGGTTGTGAGTCGTATTGGCAAGGCTGTGAGTCATACTGACGAGGTTGTGAGTCGTACTGACGGGGTTGTGAGTCGTACTGACAAGGCTGCGAGTCGTGCTGACGAGGTTGTGAGTCGTACTGACAAGGCTGTGAGTCATGCTGACGAGGCTGTGAGTTGTACGGACGAGGTTGTGAGTTGTACTGATGAGGCTGAGAGTTGCACTGACCAGGTTGTGAGTTGTACTGATGAAATTGCGAGTCATGCTGACGAGGTTGCGAGTCGTGGTGGCGAGGCTGCAAGTCGTGCTGACGAGGTTGTGAGTCGTACTGACAAGGCTGCGAGTCGTACGGACGAGGTTGTGAGTCGTACTGACGAGGCTGTGAGTCGTACTGACGAGGCTGCGAGTTGTGCTGGTGAGGGTGTGAGTCCAAGTGCCAAGGTTGTGAGCCGGACTGATGAGGCTGTGAGTCATACTGGCGAGGCTGCCAGTCGTACTGACAAGGTTGTGAGTTGTACTGATGAGGCTGAGAGTTGTACTGACCAGGTTGTGAGTTGTACTGATGAGATTGTGAGTCATGCTGACGAGGTGGTGAGTTGTACTGACAAGATTGCGAGTCGTGCTGACAAGGTTGTGAGTCGTGCTGACGAAGTTGCGAGTCATGGTGACGAGGGTGCGAGTCATGCTGATGAGGTTGCGAGTCGTGCTGACAAGGTTGCGAGTCGTGCTCATGAGGTTGCAAGTCGTGCTGATGAGGTTGCGATTCGTACTGACGAGGTTGTGAGTCGTATCGATGAGGTTGCAAGTCGTACTGACGATTCTGCGAGTCGTACTGTTGAGGCTGTGAATCATACTGACCAGGCTGTGACTTGTAATGGTGAGGCTGTGGCCTGTAATTAAGGGGCTGTGAGTTGAGATGATGAGGCGGGGTGTTGTGGTGAGGAGGTTGTGAGTCGTGGGTTGCAATCTGAACTGATTGGCCTCCGCGTCTACGTGAGAGAACGTCAGCCTTCCATGGTGGCACACTTTGCTCTTGGCTTTCTTTGCTGTGGGGAGTTTGGTAGGATGCTTCCGTCAGAGAGTGACTATGACTAGCACGTTCTTCTGCTGCTGTCTCTGCAAATGCTTGTTGGCTTAGCCGCCACTGCAGCTTTTTCTGCAGTTCAGAGAATAGAGGGTCTTCTTTGCTCTCTTGCATTGCACGAGGGTTCTGTTGTTCTGGCTGGTTTGGTTGTGGACCTGCAGGACCACTTGCGTGAAGTACAGGCCTGGGTTTCTTCGGTCTAGGCCGGACCGGTGGAGGTTTTTGTTCGCTCATGCTTGCACCAATTCACCAGTCAGAGTGCAGTTCCCTCCATACTTTTGTCAGAAGTGGTATCTGCAAGAACAAAGAAGGCACACGAAAGACCTCAGAAACGCCAAGGCAGAAGCCAACCGCGCCCTCCTCTGACAACTGTGGGTATTGACATGGGTAATTGCACAGATCTAGAGCAGAAGGAAGGTTTGTCAAGGAAATAACTGTTAGACTTGTCTAGTACAGTCTGCATGGCGAGGGATTAGAAGAAAAGGATAGATGTCTAATCTCAGAGGTGTTTGCTGGGCCAAATTCACTGTGAAGCAAAGTATCTGTACTTGTTTCAGGGGGCTCTCTCTGTCTGTCCCTCTCTATGGAATCAGCGCTCCTGTGCTATTGTACTTATCATTTCCTGCTCGAGAACCGGGTCAGCCAGGTCAGCGACCCGGTTGGGCAAATGTTTTAGCCGCCTAAAAAGCTACCGCGTCAGATTTGACCCGATTGAGAAAGAAAGATAGACATTCTCGTCTCAGTTCCTCAATAGTCCAGTTCAACATGTAGGTTGCATCTCGTACGGAGAAAAAACCACTACTAAGCCTGTGATTTAAAAAGCTATGATGTGGTCTACACTGTGCTAGGTAGGACATCTCTGGTCGTGTACATGCATGGTACTGTGGTAGATTAAGACAGCGACCTCGCGGGCTTTCCTTGCGGTCACTGCTGTGTGACTGTTACATCAGGTTCGTGCCTTGAGGTGTTGCTGGCAGTACAACTTACGACAACGGTCCGCAGTCTATCGAATCAGCTATCTACCAGGCCATCCTACTTCAGGTGATCAGCATCATTAATTTTGCAGCTTAGCAACCCGGTTGAGAAACAAGTGCCAGGTCACGCATGACCCTCCCAAATGAAATTCCTAAAGCAGACAATGAATTAAGGTACTTATAGTATTCGTATGAGTTTTACTTTGGGTAGTGTTGGGTGCATGCTTTTCGCCTGAAGTCTCTCCCAGAGCGGTATGACAATTGGTATGAGAGCAATGGCACTTCAGGCCGAGGATTTTGAACGATATTTTCGAGCAGATTTGATGGGTACTCAATCGGGGAAACAGCTGAAGGTTGACGCTGTTCCCTCCGTGTTCTCCTTCTTCGCTGCTGAACCTCCAGTGAAGCGCAAAAAAATGGAATCTGCCTAGCGGGGTAATCGACGGAAGGTAAGATAATCGCTTTTTTTCGAAGTGTCTTGAAAACCTATATGATTGTGCTGTATAAAGGTAGGGATCACAGCAAAGCCCGGAACAGAAGCAGCATGTGTTTGACTCAAGCTGGGATCATTGACGATGGCCAGCGCTGGAAAGGTGGCGCGTGCGTGCATACGTCTACGGCAATCAAGTTGACTCGGCTTTTTTCCTGCTCGCTTCCGTGCAAAGCCTTGCGGAAATGCTACGGGGGGGAATGAAGCCGGTTGTTCGTCCGTGGCACGAGCCTTGCGCTCAGCCACAGTGTCGAAGGCGATTCAGGGACGCAGTGCGACGATGACTCGCTTCCCCGTGCGTCGACACCGTTGAGCGACATCGAAATGATGCCTCCTCTCTTCCCTGACGACTCCGAGGATTGCGAAGTGCAGGTGTACGCCACATATGATGAAGAATACAATCCAAGCCGGCGACACTCACTAGGGCGAACAGCGATGAGGAAGAACTGGGAAACCCTGTATGAGAGGAGAAGTACGTATAGTGCACGAGCGGCGAGTTCTTCTGTCCATTCGGGCTGTTTATCATAAGGGACTATAGACTTTGAAAGAAAAACCGCTCTTCCTTTTTCGGAACTACACGTCGACGTTGCAGATGCCGAACCACTTCCCCAGCTCATTTTACTTTTTTTAGCGGCACACAACGATAATAAGGTAAGATTGAAAGCCATGCACTGCACCTGAAAGAGCAATCGCATGGTGACCAGCCTACCATCTGGCATCGCTTGTGTCAATTATGTCACGACGGTCAAAATGGGTGCGTGTGTAATAACGGCCGAGCGCAGGCGGCGCGGCGTCAAAAAGCGCCGCCATTCGACCACCAATAATCTTAGCCCAGCGAGGGTTTTGGAACGTGGAACCACCGGCAATTTTCTTCGTTTCTTCAAAACTACAAATGAAAAAGTTTCATTTTTGGGTTGAGTTCCACTTTAACCTTGTTAGAGTTGATCATGAGAGTGGGATTAAAAAAGTCCTTCAACCTTCAAGTTCTTTTCAGACAAAAGTTCTGACGGCCAGTTAGTAGAAAGGATTAGCAAATCGGAAACGAATACGAAACGAAACGGTTCACGCGGGTCTGGTTCAATCGTACAACGATTGAAACGGCCACAGGGTTTGCAAATCGGATACGATTAGATTGAGCACGATTGACCCGATTCTAGTTTCCTTGGTTACATCCGAGTCGGCTGCGCGGATGGCGCCCGCGCTACTTTCAATAACAAAAAAGTCAAAGAATGTGCTTCTTCGCATGGTCGTCAGCCGAAGTTTGCAGTTTTCTTTTTTTCTTTGTGAAGGCAGTAGTGAGGCAGTTCAGGACAAACATGGACTTCGTGGACTCACTGCTGCTGGCTCTGGAAGAGGGTGCTATCGTTGTCCCAGCCTGAAAAGGATGGGTGTTCTGCTG
>JAOWAR010101871.1:0-12227 GCA_028571005.1 Clathrina lutea | reverse complement strand
AGAGGGGGGGAGAAAGGGAGGGAAAGAGAAAGGAAGAGAGAGGGAGAGAGAGAGAGAGAGAGAGAGAGAGAGAGAGAGAGAGGTGACGACGCACAAGAGTGACTAAGTAAAACAATCTGATTTGTAAAATGACAAGAGGAGAGAAGAGGGAGAGACAAAACAGTAAGCCACTTCAAAATTCCGTAAACACAGTTGCCTTCTGCAACAATAAAGCACAATTCCATATGTGAACATCGTCTTGCACTGACCACAACGAAAAGCAGTCACATTACAGAAACACAAGGGATAATCACCTTTAAGACATCTTCTCTCGTTGCATCCGGGAACTGTCCCTGCAGTGCCTGTCGAAGCTTCATCGCCACAAATCGCATACCATACCTGCGGAGTCACACAGCAAGTTTGTACAACCACACAGTACCAATTAGTGTTTGCTCTCTTTCCACAATCAAAACCATAGCTTCTCAAAATGATAATCTCAACCAAAAAAAATAATGTGACAGGTATTTCCGAAGAGAGGAAACTTTTGAAATTCAGAAACTCCCCCTCGGTGGCAAAAACATTGAAATCAGATTGCTGTCCTCACAAGCATTGTGCAAAAGTTAATTGTGTACTACGCAGACCACGGGGATACTAGTACATGCACAACCAACAGAAAGAAAGATAAATAGGTAAAAAAAAAGTATGATGAAAATAGCTCATGTAAAGCACATCTTGGTCTATAAATAAACCATCTTCTCTGACAAAAAAAAAGATCTTTATTCACACAACTCATATTAGACAGTGGCTACATACGGGATCTTGTTGACGCTGGCAGTGATTGATGAGACAAAGCTCTCCAAGATTTCACGAAGCACCTTTATGGACGCTGAGATCCTCTGCTGCACCTCAACATGGTCAAGTGCTTGATCGTTGGACACCTCGTACGGCAAATTACTGTGAGAAGAAACGAATGACTGAGGTGAGAGAAAAAAACACCCCTGGGCAGTAAAACCATTTGTTACGAAGAACTTTTCTTCTGTGTGACACTTACCAAGAAATAAGCTGACAATATAACAATGTCAAATTCGTCTGGTAATTATAGTGCAAGTGTTTGAATTGAGAAGAGGAGAAAAGAAGTACGCGGGGGAGGGCTTGAACCTGCGGCGCCATCGCCTAGCACAGCCGGAATGCCACGATCGTAACTCCTCTGCCACTCAGCCAATTTAAAAAAATTGGCTTCGTGGAGCACTATGGGCATTCCAACCCTACACGGTTGTCCCGGGGGATGGGGGGAGAAGACCAAGAGGCAAGATCCAGAAAGCAGCCCAACAATTAGCGCTAGAAAAGGAAGAAGCTGCACGTAAGTGTGCTGGGTGTGGTAGAGTATCCAAAAGGTGAGGGAAAAGCTGACTTTGAATTGAGAAGAAGAGGAGAAAAGAAATATGCGAGGAGGGCTCGAACCTGCGGCGCCATCGCCTAGCACAGCCGGAATGCCACAATCGTACCTGCTCTGCCACTCGGCCAATTCTCAGCTTTTCGCTCACCTTTGAGTGCACATGTGTGCTATGGAAAAAAATACGTTGCTGACTTGCCTCGGTCGACAAGAACGGCAGGACACACTACTCACCAGGACTGTCCGGTCTCACTCTCCACCTGCTGGATCCATAACTTGTAGACCTCGACAGGGTTGGTGTTGATCTGCAGGTTCCGGTTGTCTAGGACCTGTCTGACCAGTGGCTGCAGAAGCTCCTTCAGACTGCTCTGCCCTCTTGCGCCACGGTTGAAATGCACGACCATCTTCACCACCGTCGGGTTACCAGTAATAACATCCACCAGCCGGTCAACTTTCAGCCTGCAGAAAAGGAAGGATGACCAAGGTCAATTAAACCACAATTTTATTCGTATACTATCTTGATTTGATTCTATTCTTACAGATTTCCCTGAAGGAGAGCCCAGGAATCGAACATACGGTGTCATCGCCTACCAAACCCCACGGAAACAAGCTAACACAGACATCTGAAACTGTCTTGAAAAACGCCAAGCGGAAAACATTGACCAGCAGCACCTAAACATGTATCACCAATGATAGCCTGGAGACCGAAAAGTGCGTCTTCCTTCAAGGGTACAATCGACCAATGAATGCCTGGCTTTCTTGTCAAGCTGGTACGAGAACATCCCGACAGCTTTCTGTTACAAGCTAGACCTGTGGTTTACTCAAGAAATATTTCTCACCCAACGGTCTTAACAAGTCATTCTTTTGGAATGCATGTCAGAAACTAAAGGCGGTTGACTCAACCCAACGGAGGCTGCCAAACGGCAGAACACCTTACTTCTGATTCAATGAGGTTTTCCAAAACCTCAGCAAACACTCTAGGTGATCCTCGCAACTGCCGGAAACACGCTAATGTTGTTTTTAGTGCATTACCAACACGAACAGAATTCAAAGCAAAATAGTACGGTAACAGAAAGAGAAAAATCTGCATTCAAAACTTCAGACTGCTGTCGTCCTTTAAACAGCGACTTCTCGAGCTACATGAAATATCTCCTGCAAAGAGTTCCTGTAAACTCACTTCATTTCAAAGTTCAAGGCTGTCTCGAAGAGCTTCATGAGCAAGAACTCCTCACGCTGGTTGCTGGCAAAGTTGAAGATGGTGAGAATGACGTTCTCCATGAATTTCGTGGTCTTTGTCTGCGGCATTTCGAAGATGAGACGAGCGAGGTAGGTCGGATTGGTCTGCAGCAGGTAGAAGAGCTGCTGGTACGCCTGAACAAAAAGGAACGGGCAAAGGGAAAAAATGGACAGCATTAGGTGAATGGTGGTGAAAAAAGATTACAGCACGGTGGAGAAAAACGTTCTCATGCACAGTTTGTGCGAAGTAAAGCAACCGGGAGGCATGGTATCTCACCTCAAGGCGGGCTCGGTTTTCTTTGCTCAATGACTTTAGTCCGTGTCCACCCTGCTGGGACGAGGCGGCCAGCTGCATCGCAGCGCCCTTTCTCTTCAGCTTCCTAGACTGTGAGACCACATCCTGAACAACAAAAAGACGAATGAAATTCCAACACAATGCAGGGAACAACCGGTTCCACACGTTACATCTTTTTTTGAACGTGCAAACTAAATGCAAGTTAAGGTGGTCCTGGATGGTGGTTATGGATTTTGCTACCACCTGCATTTTTGCCCAGATTTTCACGCCGAAGTTCACCTTATCTACCCAACAAACGATATATTTTCTTAAAGTTTATACTCAACGGATTCTTTTTTTTTTTTAAATTCTGAGGTGCCAGATATCCTGTGATCGAAGTTATGACCTCACAACACTATATTTAGCACGACAATGACGGAAGGAAGAAATCTGGATTCATCTTCACAGCTGCCTGCGCAATCCGCCTGAAATTTTCTCTGTGACTTCCTGTTGGTAAGCGACAAAAAGCGTGTCTGGAATTTTTCTAAATTATACCCAAACGTCAGAAAAGTCGCACACAAGTATGGAGTGGTGGCCCCAGGCTTTGGCGAGCCATTAATGGGATGAGGTTGAAATCGAAAATATTGAGACACTTTTTTTGCACCTCTTATGTAGAACACGCATGCCAAACATCATGTCGATTCATAAAGAGACGGCTACAGTGAGCCCAAATTTCTGGCTTCCGTCATTGTCGTGCCAAATATAGTGTCGTGACGTTATAACTTCAATCACGCAACATTTGGCACCTCAGAATAAGAAAAAGATAATAATCCGTTGAATATAAGCTTTCAGAAATCTATAGCTCGCCAGGTAGATAAGGTGAACTTCTGGGTAAAAATTGGACAAAAATGCAGGTGGTAGCAAAATGCATAACGACAATCCAGGACCACCTTGAACTATGACAAGGACAAAGGAGAAGAGCAATGCACAATGGCTCAAACATATCAAAACAGTGGGAATCACATCCAGTTTGGGGTAAATAAGTGATAAGCCCTACCAGATTCATACAGAAGCAAAACAGGCGGTGAAAGAAGAGATTACTGCATCACAAGACAAAGTAGACAAGTCACACACAAGGCGACAACGTGAACATAAGCCTGTGTCGTTCAGCAAGAGCACGACAATTTCACCGAGGCAATTTCTGATCTTCCATCAAATTCATGAAGAACAGCTAGTCTAAGCAACGGAGAGTTCTATCGCCAAGCCGCCAGTGGCATTATGAGTGTCGCCTTCCACAAGACCAGGTGCCAGTCCTTAAGACTTACATCGAGAGTGAGTCGGTTCTTGACCAGAAGACCAATCTTGATATCCATCACGTTCAGGTCTTCCTCCAACTCCTTGTTGGCACGAATTTCCGTCACAACCTTTGCCTTCAAGCGCTGCACCTCTGCAAATGTGAGAGAAAAGATTACCAGCAGAGAGGACAGAAGAAGTTTTAACGTTTAAGTCCTCTCACATTTATCAGAGCATCACACAGCACCAGAATTGGATGAAAATTTAACAGAGCTGTTTCAACGGCTTACCCATTTCTTCACTGAAATCCTGGTCGCTGTGTTCAAGAAGGTGAAGGAACTTGCGAAGAGTGTTGACTGGCGGCTTCTTTGCTTGGACTGACATGCAGCAAGAACCAAAAAAAAAACATGAAAGAAAAGATAATAAAAAATAAGTGCAAAAAAAAAGAACTGAAGATGTACCATGATGAAACAGAGAGAATCGCGAACATCAAGAAGTAGGTGAAAATATCACTCCGACTGTTGACGGTCGGTGCAGAGTGGCACACGAGTAAAATTGAATGTTCCCAATTCGTCTGCGGGCACAAGAGGACGAGAAAACGAGAGAGAACGAGAGAGAGAAAGAGAGAGAGAGAGAGAGAGAACGAACAGAGAGAAAACACAATGCATAATCCCCCTCCCCTTCTCAACTCACTCAGCTTGTGGTAGTCTCTCATCGCCAGCCATCGTCGCACATGAGACTGCAGCTTGACTACTGCAGCCACCTGATAAAAAAAGAACGAAAAAAAAATAGGAAACGACCTCACTATGATGTAACCACAAAAGCTACAGATCACTAAGCTCACTATGATGTAACCACAAAAGCTACAGATCACTAAGCTCACCATGATGTAACCACAAATGCTACAGATTACTATTCAATACAACAGTACAGAACGGCATGAAAGGATACAGACGTGTTTGCATCTGAAATCAGAGGCCACTTTCGGTGAAAAAAAAATCCATTGACCTGCCACGGTATTGACAGACTTTCAACGCAAAAGGCAGGTTTAAAGAGGACAGTGCTGCATGATCAGATCTCTGCTCCTCTTCGTTCGGTTTTCATCAGCCTTGGACGGACTCACATGGTCATTGAAGAACTGCTTTCGAATGTTCATGATTTTCCTCGCCTTCCATCCTCTTGTGTACGCTTGCAGCTAAACCAAGAAACACAACGCTAACGTCAACAAAATGAATGAGCAAGAGGAAAGCCAGTTCCTGAAGATGCCTACATAAGTACACCTTCAACATGTGCAATCCAGCAAACCTTGATAACTGCTGCCTCGTTCGCCTTGAGGTAGTTCACACGTTCCAAGTACTTTTTCCGTTGATGATGGCCTTTCAGGTTTGCCTGGTGAACAACCAAAAAAAAAAAAAAATTACGAACTGATAAATCTCGCCAACAATCTTACCAAACTCTCTTCCTTCCTTGTCTTCATTGTTCGTATGTGTGTATCAAAGAATATTGTACCGTTGGACTAGGATATGAAAGGCAACATGCGATTCGGTTGTCAGTATGCAAAACAAAAAATTACAAGAGCAGCAGAAGGCCAGTTTCATCAGTTGAGGCGCCGTCATCCCGATACAAGAAAAAAAATCCTACAAGAAGCCTAGACAATTCCATGCCCACCTGTTTCGGGACCTATCTCAAGATAGGATGGGGCACTAAGAGATGACAACGGATCCCAGGGCCATACAGGGTAAGCAAAATGGGGTGAGGAAAAAAGAGACGAGAAGAGTGTGTGACCAGTCACGATGCCGTTATGGTACGGGTAAGCGTTCACCTCTTGTGTATGTAGCATGTAGCCTGGCGGCGATCCCAGTGCACACATTGGCGGCGGGGGAATGTGAGAGAGATGAATAGGGTAGGATAGGGTACGACAAATTTTGAAAAAAAGAGGAAAAGGAAAAAATTGAAAAAAAATGGGGGGATATTGGAAAAAAAAAAAAACTGATCCAAGTCCACCAAATTCTTAGCGACATTCCTTCCTCTTAAAAGAAACCTTATCCCTGCAAATGCCTGCATTGTTCGAACTAACTTGTTCAAAGGTCAAGGCTCTCGGCCTGACCAGCATCTAGGTCTTTGAAAGACTGCCAGACTGAACATCTTTTCAGTCTGGAATCAGCCATTGCTATTGCCGCGAGAAAGGCAGGCAGGGCGAGAGGGAAACAGCGAGAGCGTGGGAAAGAAAGAGCATGGCCAGCAATCAGCAGCATGCATGTATGCTGAAAAGTACATTTTGGACATAGCTAAGGAAAACAAAGGAAGGAAAACCGCACAAAGACACCAGTGAAGGGTGCGTGTGTGCGTGTGTGTGCACAGCTGCAAGGAGGGATTGATGGGGCCGGACATGATAAAAAATACCGTATGAAGAACAACGTTTTTGTCGCAGATTGAATGGCTCATGGACATGCACTCCACATGTGCAGTGCTTCAAATAGTTTCTTGGATCCCCCCACACACACACACACTCTCCCCTGCCATAACCCTTCCATTTCAATTTCTAACAAGTTCTTATAGAACCTTGCTGAACAAAGACAGCAGCCGAGAGAAAACTGAACGTGATGATAGTTCCAACAACAACAAAAAAAAAACAGAAAAGAAAAAGAGAGAGAGAGAATCCCGTCAAGCTGGTCCTGGGGGCGAACCGCTTTCAACTTCACTTTCTATGCACCCGGACCTTCATTTCTCACCTGAATCTTAACGATGTGCGGCCGCTGCTGGCGCAGGTACTGCAACCTTTGGTTAAAGGCTCTACGGAGGAGGATTCCTCTCCAGCGAGCTTGCAAGTGGATTATAATGTGCTCATTCGCCTCCAGCAACTTCTGACGATTGTACTGACCGGTCGCACGGGTCAAGATTTGCTGAAAAGACAAGGATGAAAAGAAAACTTGTTTATGGTCCAGAAAATATAGCTAAAGAGCGAAAAAGAGACACAGAGAGAGAAAGAGAGAGAGAGAGACAGAGAAAGAGATAGAATTCCAGAATAAGCAAAATGGCATGAAGCGAAAGAGTGGGTGTAAAATCGAAAAGCTTCTCCTTTGCTAGTTTTAACAAAACCTCTCAACAAAATGAAGAGTCCAGCCAAAGACCTCTCTGGCGAAAAAGCTCTCTTCTTCACCTGGATTTCTTGGCGAGTTAGATCAGCTGACTGTCCAGTAAACTCCTCGGGCTTCTCCCACTGCTTTGCACCGGTCTTCCGGCTGTGGTAATAGTTGTGGCTCTGCAGAGTCGGCTCCTGGGTCCATCCAGCAGGATCACCCTCTGTCAGAACAAGCAATCAAGAAAAATGATCGTTAGAAGTGCACTCCTAAAATCGGACTATCAGAAATTGACGAATTCTCCCGACACAGACCACACGACCAATTTCCTCTTCAAAAACAGATTATCGACAAGCCTTGAGAAAACATCTGTTTACAAGGTAAAGGGTATCAACACAACATGCATGTGCATTTCGGGGGTAAGATAGAGAATCGTGATCGACGCTCACACCTGCAGCCTTAGCTTCCTGTGCTGTACGAAGACGCTCATGGTACGTCTCGGCGCACTCTGGAACAATCGACCTCAAGCTGACAGCTTCTGCTTGCAGCGCCTCGAGAAGGACTTGGCTGTCATCCTGGGCGATGGCCTCGTTGATCTTCTCAAGACCTTCCACTAAAGCCGTCGTCTGGTCAGCATACTCGTTGGCATTGTCTATAACAGCCTGAAGTTCGTCTCGTTGGAGGTCCTGTGTGAGAAGGCAGCGGGCGAACATCAACAATAAGCTTCGCAAGGACTTACCTCGAACAAGAGAGAAGAAAGTAAGCAGAATAGACTACTTACTCCAATAATACTATATTCATGAACTCTGGGGGCTAGCTTAGAAAGGAGGAGAGGGGAGGGGGAGAGAGAAGATGGGATGAGAAGGGGACACATCCAACCCTACAATATGGACAAACGGCATGGCTCTGGTGAACTCACTGTTCCCTTGGCATCCTGTACTTGTGACAGAAGGACTTGGTAGATGAGGGCGTTCTCTGGACGTACGTTCTGCAGCCTAAGTCGCGGATCCTGAAGAAGGCGAAGCATCGCTTCTACATCACCATTGGCAATCGCCTCATTCAGCTCAGTCGTAACAGCAGCCACTACCGTGAGAGAGAGAGAGAGAGAGAGAGAGAGAGAGAGAGAGAGAGAGAGAGAACAAGGTCAGTAAAAGAAACCAACTGAAAGGAAAACTATCTTGCTATAAATCCTGGAAAGAATCACAGAAGGTGACCCGCATGATACTCTTCAGAAATGGGCTACAGTGCTTATCAGCAAGAAACAAAAACAGCTGCGCCAAGATGTGATTTTTTTGCTCGGCTTGACAGAACTCAGACTCTTTTCTGGGAATGCTAAAAGAAAAAAAAAAGAAAAAAAGTCTCTTTAACCAACCTTCACGATCATGAGCCGCCTGGGCATTCGCATCCCGGATTGCTTGCTGAATTTCGGCAAACGTCAACGGCTACAGTGAAAACAAGTACAAACAGCATAAAAACCACCTGAACACCTGATCACCACACGGTACGACAAACAGTCAACCAATAATGGAGTTGCAGACAGCGGCCCACACCGGTTGCAGTGTTTGCGGCTACAGCGTTTGCGGTTCGTGGTCTGGATCAGTGCATGTATACACAGAAAACACTAGGTACAAAATACTTGGGGGTGTACATTAAACTTCCTGACTCCCATACGAGTCGCTAAAATAAAGTTGGACTCCACCTATAATTAACTGCAGACACAAATTACCTCGTCTCCCTTTGCCTCCTTAAGCTTTTTCAAGAACTCGAGGTAGTACGCCATGTTCTCTGGATCAACATCGCGGAGTTGACTTTCGGGCCGTTGGAGGGCAGCAAGCAGTTCTTCCTCCGTCGCACCGGCCGCCAGCAGCTCATTGACAAGCTTACTAGTCTCATTCACTGCACAAAGCAGAAGAGAAACAGATTTACAATATGAACAAGCTGGGGTCCCCTGCTATTCTCTCCTATTATTCCTTTCCTTCTTTTTCTTTCCAGAAGGAAAAAAATGATCATAATAGCAGGATTGAAAAGCGGACAGAAAGCTGGGGGAAGAGACTCTTCAAGAATTGAAGAGGAAAAAAGAAACATCTCCTTGAGGGGAGAGGGAGAGTGGGAGAAAGAAAAGAGGAGAGAAGAACAGAGGGACGAGACAGAAAGATCACTAGAGAGGAACAGAGGAACGAGACAAAAAGATCATTAGAGAGGAACAGAGGGACGAGACAGAAAGATCATTAGAGAGGAACAGAGGGACGAGACAGAAAGATCATTAGAGAGGAACAAAGGGACGAGACAGAAAGATCATTAGAGAGGAACAGAGGGACAAGACAGAAAGACCATTAGAGAGAAACAGAGGGACGAGACAGAAAGATCATCAGAGAGGAATAGAGGGACGAGACAGAAAGATCATTAGAGAGGAACAGAGGGACGAGACAGAAAGATCATTAGAGAGGAACAGAGGGACGAGACAGAAAAATCATTAGGACTATAACACAGAATAGGAACTCACTGTGGGCCTTGCGGATTCTCTCCTTGACCAGTGTGTTTGACTCTGTCACACCTTGCTGCAGCTCACTCTGTGAAAGAAGCTTGTCGTACGCATCAAGCTCCTCCTGGAAAGGAAAGCAGACAGACATCGGCTCAAACATAGGCGACAAAATCACCCTTTAAAAATTCGATCGCGTAACGTAAAACTTCCTGAAACTTCACTTACTCCAAAACTTAGAGAAATGGTCTTTCTTCAGCAATCAGACACAAGTGATGGAGGCACTCCAGCCCACAAAGATTTTCTTTAAAGCAATAGCACGTGCACACAATTTGCCAACAAGGTTTAGAACCTTGCATCCCAACGCTTAGCTCAGCCAGAAAGACGCCATATTGCACAGAGAAACAAGGTCACAAGCTCGGCCTCACCTCATCTCGGCCTTCCGTCTTGGCGATCTTAGCTGCTTTTCTCTCGCTGAGCACAGCCATGTAATCATCCGCATTTCCCTCTTCCACCATGAGCAAGCCAGCCGCCGGAAGATGCAACTTTCTCGCCAAATCTGCCGAGTTGCCCTCGTCGATTGCTTTGTTGATCGCCAGCACAGCGGCATGAACTGCTGCCTGGTCGACCGACAGCTCGCTGGCCAGGATACCACCAATCTTGCCAAAGTGCGGCATCTGAATGCCGTACTTTTCGAGCTCCGCCTGCATGGCCGAGATTTCCGCCTCTGGAAAGACGAGAAAAAGGACAAAAGAAACGACACAAAAATATGAAATACCATGGCAACGCAAACACTGGGACTACCATGGCAACGCAAACACTGGGACTTTCCCTGAAAGGACTTCACCACACTGCTGGGACTTTCCCTGAAAGGACTTCACCACACTGCTGGGACTTTCCCTGAAAGGACTTCACCACACTGAATCGTGTGCCACATCAACAGCACCAACCGCAAAATTGGGTTTATTTCAAAGTTTATACTTCTACACCAAAAAAAACAAAAAACAAACATGGTATTTCTGCTATCAACCTCACCTGGCTACATCAGCATTTTTTTGAAAATAAACAACAGAATCAGTCCATCTCCTTTAGCGAAACAGGTTGATAAAAACATTTGGCTTGGGTTCGAGATTGTCTAGACATATCTTCCTCATTCTCACCCGTGAATTGTGCCTCCCCAACCAAATCCTGCATTGGTGGTGCCTTCCCTAAACGAAAGAGGTACATGCTGAGCGCGTGAAGGCAATAGATCGCTTTCGGCATGTTCTTTCTGTCGTAGATATCCGTCGTCGTCGGGAAGAAAATCTTTGGCAGGCCAACCTTGGTCATGGCATTCATCCAGAAGTTGATGTTGTCTGTGTGCCGAAAATGAAGTCCTTTCGACTAAGAACAGAAAGGCAAAAAAGACAAAAAAAAAAAAAAAAAGAAGATAAAGTAAAAAGAGTACTTTGACACACGGCCACAAGTTATCTGTCAAGGTGCAGAACTCGATGCAAAATGGCAGCTGCTATACCGGACTTCAGGCATAAAAGCCACAACTTACTAGCTGCTCATACTGTATACTGTGTAATTCTCGATGTAATGCCGGCAATAACATTTGGTCCTCAAGCACTCAGTCTCTCGACAATACCGAAATTTGGAAGCACTGAAAGCATATGCTATGCTAACAGTGTTACATGAATTGCAATTTTTTTTTGTTGCACATCTTCAAAACGTTCGGGGCATATATGTTACCACAGGATATTAAGCAGACATCTTTGCGAATTTTCAGTACCAGAGGGTAACTGTACTTTAGCAATTAGGCCTTGTTACTCTTCCTCTGATCCCCCTGTGCCATAGTCAATTTCACCAACTCATTTAAATACAAAAGAAATTCATCACGCAATGTCAACTTGAGGTGAGCAACTGCCAGTAAAACAGTGCTTTCAAAGACACTTTCTTTGACCATCCAACTGTCTGGTTCACAGAAAGAAAGAGTGAGGAGGGGGAGGGGAGATAAAGAGACAGAGGATTTTCATACCTTGAAGTGAGACAAATCCGCGTCATAAATTTTTTTCAAGCTGACAAACTCCGGCTCGAAGAAGTGCCCCAGCTTGGCAAGCAGCACGCCATTGGTAAGAGCTGGCTCGAGCTCCACAGCACTCGGTAGCTCCTCCTCCAAGCATGCCTCAAGCCACCTTTTAGCAAAAAGAGAGAAAAAAGGAATCACCTTCGTCGAGCCAATATTTTAAGACATTTCTACGACGAAAAGGAGACTTTGAAAAGGAGACGGGCGGCCCTTTTCTTCATATTTTTTTTTTCATTTTGCTCACTGAAGTGTTTGTGAAAGATGATTGAGTAACTTGTGCACACATGAAGATAAGCAACTGCCCTCCCATGGTGCGTGTGTGTGTGTGTGTGTGTTGTGTGTGTGTGTTGTGTGTGTGTGTGTGTCAAAAAATGACAGGCTCTCCTCCATACTCAACCCTGGACAGCTGTTTCTGCCTTGTTAGG
>JAOWAR010101760.1:0-12231 GCA_028571005.1 Clathrina lutea | reverse complement strand
GGGGGGGGGGGAGCACAAAGACCAGTACACACTTGAGTAGCCTTGAGTGGATGTTATAGTCATCCTCATTGCTTAGACTGTAGCTAGGAGAATTGCTGGGCAGACTGCCCGTGTGCTAGGTACATTTGTGCTCAGTGTCAGAATGAAAGAAAGATTTGCAGGCCATCAACCCCTGCGGCACTTCTCAGTCAATGTGTCTGTTCTTTTTCCGCACTCTTGCCTTGTAAGGCTTTCTGGAACATCTGGCTGTCTCTGCAATCACACACGCACACAGGCGCGCACACACATGCACACACACACATACACACACATACACACGCAGCTACAGCTTGATCTGACTGCCACGGACCCATGAAAAGTACATTGATGTGACAGTCTTGTGTAGGTGTCCATCGGCACCTATCGCAATGTTCTGAATGGCAACAACCTTCAAATCCCAATAGCAGACTGAAAATTCATCGTTGACCGAAGAGACACACACAATGTCAGGAAGCAGTACAATTGGAGGGAGTGTGCTATGTATACTGATGAGCAAGATCATCTTTAGAAAGACGCATACATTGCACGGCATTGGGCTCGTTAAAACTGTGAATCTTCAAATACCTGCAAGAGAGCAGTTTCGTAAAATTCGCAAGATTGACCATTCTGAAAATTTTTCTTTCAAGTGTGACAGGATTTCAAACAAAAAAGTGTTCTTGCACAAAGCGAAGTGGTGCGTCTCAATTTGGCCGAGGTCAAGTGCAGGCCTCATTTTGATCTTCATACTTGCCCCAAGCCTCGTGCGTAGATGATCGCCATTGCACACAATCTAGTTTGGTCCATATCTTCAGGTGGCTCTATCTGTGGCCGTGTCAGATCGCGGCAATATTTTAATTTAGTTTCCTTATCTAAACTTTAATTGAGGAATAAGAGAAAAGAAAAGAAGTACAATGACGTTTCGCCCCCTGGGCTTCTTCAGGTTCTACCTCATCATAGAATAGGGAATCTTGCCCATGTTGCTGCTGTTGGTGGAAAAGTGCCATGTGAATGGGTGTGGTTTGTTCTAAGATCATATTCATCCAAAAACGTTTTAGCCATTTATGAAAATTAAAAAAAAAAAATGTAAGCTTGTGAAAATTTTAAAACTCAATGTCAATGATCATCTCTCTTCCCCACCATGGTGTGGCTGCTATTGACAGGATTGCTCATTGGACGTATTGTGGGGTGTTGCCTTTAGCAAAGAAGGGCTTGGTTGAAACTCCGTGCCCAGTCCAAAAAGTAAAATAAAAATTTAATAGAGTACATGTGAATTTCACGGCGTTTTTGCACTTAGCAACCAAATCTGCTCCTGCTTGTTTACAAAGCGTTCCTTTCCTCTCTGTAGTGTGTTTGCACCTCATCTCTGTGACTGCTCATAGGACAATTTTATTTATGCCTATATATGTATGCTGATTTTTAAGTGAAACAATTATCTCTGCACTGTGTAGTTGCAGTTTACAGCAGAATGGCTGTAAAAGCTTATCCAGTAGATATGTTTTCAGACGGTATGCTATCACTGAGCCAGAAGAATGGGCACATAACGCACTTTGAGATGTCTTGACCCTTGGGTGTCAAATTGTATAATTTTCCGTAGATCGTAATCTCATGAATTATCCCATGAAAGTGCCCGTGTTTTGATCTCATGAATTATCCCTTGAATGTGCTTGTGTTTTGTCGAATATTCTACATTTTAAAGCGGCAATGTCACGTATTCGGTGTAAATTTTGTATATAAAATAAAATGGCGGGGAAGAGCCGGTCGCAGCTGCGCAGCTGGCTCGAGCTCTCTCGCCTCCGTCCAGCTCCAGATCTTTCAGCCGCGCCATCTTAAAAGTCCCCACCTCAAAATCGCGCTTTGCATACATCCCAGAGCTCAGAATAGCGTGACACTGCGGCTTTAACTGTGTCATACTGTAAAACATAGGTAAACAAAGAACTTTGAGCTGGAGGCTTTATCGGGGAATAGTATCCAGAGGGATTTAAGAAGCTAAGGCCAATATTTGGGGGTCATATTCCCTGATGAAGCCAAGGGCAAAGAATTGTTTTTTTTTTTTTTTTTTGTACTTGTCTTTGCTCAAACCAGATAATTTTCCCGTGGTAATGTTGTGTATGAGTTGCTCTGAGTGTTCGGCACGTTTTCCTGAACGGCAAGACCCGCTCCGAACCTAGTTTGCACGCTTTTGTAGACAGCATGCCATGTTCAGCTGTGTGCCGGTCATGATGTATTGTATCTCTCAGGATGACAACAAAGGATTCTTGTTTCCACCTGTAATCTTGTTGATAAGCAAAGTCCAGCTGGTGATCTGAAGGTTGGTTCTTCCAGTCCTGAAGAACCTTCCCTTTTGCAAGTGGACTTCTTTCTTTGTCGCCAGGAATTTTAGACTGGAACTTCTCACTTTTCTAATAGGAGGGTATTATAATGACTATTTTCTTAATGGAGGCTTTTTATACGTCGAAGGAGAGAATTATACTGTACAATACCCTGCTGAAAATGTCACCCGTTGAACCATACCTTTTGCGTCATATATGTTCTCAAATGGGGAGAATGGACGTAGTGGACATCCTATAGTGTGGGAAAATTAAGATGTGGGAGTTCTTGCTCAGCGCATGCCTCTCCTCTTGCTTTTGGTTGTGAAACCGCTTTAGCTGTGTCTTGTCTGACTGTTGCTTTGGCAGTCCTAGTGATGCTGACAAAAAGGGGGTAGATCGGAGAGATTAGGTGAATCGTACATGAGAAACTCATGACTCAGTGTGAGTCCGGTCGTAAAATAAATTGTCGCGGTCTCATGAGAGGTTAGGTCATTCTGGGCACATGTAGGAGATGGTTGTCGTATTGACAAAGTGGGGCGACATTGCGTCACCGATTGTGGGCTACAGGCCAGGATTGTAAGCTATACAACGATTGCTAGCTCGGTCGTTGTAACGACTTGGACCTCCCTAAGTCACGTTGCAGGATGCTCTTAATGGTTCAAGTTTCCCGCCAAGCGAGCAGCTGACGCAGACCTTGACACGGACTCTAAGTCCGAAGCCATTCACGGCGCACCGAACCTCTCAATTGTCATATCCCCTTCTTCATGACCAATCCATCAAATGCTGGCCGTGTTTTAACATGATTGCTCCTGGGTAGGAAGAACACTGCACTGCTGACTATTTTTTTTTCACGTATCTTTGAGCTGTAATTATGAAAGTTGAAAGTGTGAATGCTGCCTCTGGCTTGACTGATGAATGCTGGACTTCAGCTTTCGCCGATGCCCTCGTGGCCTTGATGCACGGAGAGCTACAGCTCAAAGCCAATGAAATCCTTGAGGGGGACACAGTCCTTGCAATCTATGCTCTGTGATGGTGTGCAGTTCAAGGCTTATTTTCATATTTCAAGTTCTGTTTCTTTGTATGTGTTCTCGCAGATCAAGCCCAGTCCACTTGTAAAGGGGCAGTCTGGCCATCGACAGGTGCAAGCAACGGGGAACCGCGTTTCCTCAGCAAGTTTGTCCAGCATGTCATCGCACCCGTCTTACCGGCTGGTAAGCAGCTCAACAGCGAGCGTTGCTCCCGCGCCGTCACCGTCAACATCATCGAGCGGTCACTACCATCATCACCAGCACAGCAGCTCCAAAAAATCCAAATTGCACTCCTCAGGCACTTCGCAGCATGCAGCTTCTCAGCCGATCGGTCATTACCAGCATCACAAGCTCGCTCAGTCGCCTACTCGCCTCATGCTTCCCGTTCAGACATTTACTGCCACGGCCGGCTCGAAAAAACCTGCAAAGGACACCATGTCCCCGCTTAAGATCAAGGTCTCACTGAGTGGCAGGACTGGAAAGATCCTGCCGGAGGATGGCAAATCGAGCGGGAAACACTCTGACAAGAAAAAAAAAATCAAGGCTGTGCCAATCCAGTACATGACGGGGTCTGGTGTTGTTGGCCGTGACGTGCTTTACCATCCAGCAGGGCTGGGTGCCCCGACGGTGCATACGATGACGGCGGTGAAACATCGTTCTCCAAGGTCACAGAAGAAGCAGTCTCACACTCCCACCTCTGTCCTGCCGGTGTCATTTGCGGACGCGTACAAAGTCGCAACGATGGAAGGCCGGCAACTTCATTCTGCTCCGAATGTTCAGACCATCGCTCCGCCTGCTGTGCCAACTCTGCCGTCACCCGGAGAGATGCAGAAGTTCGGGATGAATTCTGGTCAGTCAGGCGTGGCCTTGTTGAAGTCCCGCTTTCGTCCGCTTCAGCCGAAGCCTGCCGAGCCAGCTCCCGCCGCGCCAAATATCAAACCTGCTGTTCACCCCTCAGTTGTCCATCCTGCCATGGTGACGCACCAACCAGCAACACTGACACCTCCAACGAATGTCAAACCACAGCTGGTGTCGCCGAGCTCAGGGCACAGGAAAAAGCGGCATCGCTCAGCAGACTCCTCCGGCAGCCCTGGCGCTAAACGAAAGCACTTGTCGTCGGGTGGTTCAAAACGCTCGGCTTTTTTGCCAGATTTGGTTAGTATAGACAATTGAATTCATGAAAGTCTTAGACGGGAATTGTAGGCTGGGAGGTGAGAGTGAGGGGAGGTTGACAAAATAATGTTCCTAATTGCTATCATTTGCTTGTGTCTCCAACCTCTGTACCTCAGTCACTCACTTCTGAAGAAACTTTTAGAAGTATGGCACAAAAGCATTGGACACAGCTAGGCTATGTAGACATGGGGTCTAATTGTACAAGAGAGGAATATGTTGAATTGTCGCTTTCGTGGTATTGTTAGCCGATTGAACATGGCAATGACTCACTCACCCTCTCTCTTCCTGGACAAGTATGTCCTGTCCATCTATCCCTCCCTGGCCTCGCTCTTCTCCACGATCATTTGTGGTGAACATTTCCATACTAATAATCATCATTCTGGGAATCATTGATCGGGCCGAGTTCGTCATTCTGGGAACCGTTGATCGGGCCGAATCCAGTGAGAACACACTTGTATATGTACCAGGTTGTGTTGTCGATAGAGTGAGTTTCCACTGTGACTCAGTTTATCCCTCACGGGTATGTGTGAAATGTGTAAGTTTGTTTCATGATCTACGCTAGGATGGACAGCAAGGTGTTTGTGAGGGGATGTGTGCGGGTGCTTGTGAGAGCAGACATCATAAGTGTGCATTTAAATGTTGGTTGTCGGCAAATTTTGTTTTGTGTGATTCCATGCAGGGCATTGACATGAAGGACTGGCTGAACAGCTCAACCGTCCAGTCGGTTACACTCAGTGGCGAACAGCTCTTGGCCAATGAGCAGCAGTCCGGTGCTGCGAAGAATGTCCATTTGAAAATCGTCAACACCTTCTTTGTTCCACCAAGGGGGAAATTCTTTTCGCCGGATCACGTGACCAGCATAAAGTTTGGGGAAGTGGAGGAAATCCCGACGATGCAAGTAACGCAGCCGACTCCCGGCCGATTCTTCCGTCCGCAAGTGTTGGTGAGCGAGGGAGAAGTATCTTCTGAGCCGCACGTGGAGACCACGCAGGAGGACGACAAAACCAGAACTGAGTCGCGTGGAGATGTTACAACAGACTTTAGTGATAGGGAGGCCGCTAACCTGCCACCGTGCTGCAAGCTGTCCCTCTTCTCTTTCCCCATGGCTCAAGTACCGTTGTTGACGAGCGATGCAAGAGCAGCAAAGCCGGAATCGAGCATACGCTCCCTCCAGCTTCAGTTTGACTCGGTTTTTGGAAATTTAATAAGCAGCGTCCGTGACCGCTTACCCCCACATAGTGCTCTACACCAGAAGGCTGATGAAGTTTGCGTCAAGATCAAGCAGGAGAAGGAGTCTTTATCACATGACGAAGGAAATCAGTTAAAAGCTGATTCACCTGGGATGGTGAAGAATGTAGAAGAGGAAGATCCTGATGCAGGCGCTCATGGAGAGGTAGGCAGTGAATGCAATGACGTCGCTGCTGAGAAAATCAAATCATCAAGTCTTCTGAAAGAGGAGGAACGCTTGAATTCAAACATGGACAGTATAGCTGAGCAATGCTCAGAAGGCGTGGCTGAGAGTGGCCTTTGGCGAGGAGAGAGTCCACACGGTGATCAAGCTATGGAATGCAGCCCGTCAACAAGCATGGTGCGGCCGGACATTGGCGACACTCAAGACATTTCTTTGGCTGAGGAAAAACCGCTGTCTTGCACTGATAGCAGTGATAGTAATCTTCGGGTCAGTCCAGTTGTGCTTAGCACGCCGGTGTTGCCGGAAGAGGTCGTGCTTGTGACTGAGGAAGAAGACGAAGATCAGGTGGGGGAAGTCTCTTCCACAAATGATTGAAAATTTACCGCAAAGCCTTGGCGGGAATTCTCGTGATAGAAACCTTTCTTTCTCTCTTTCGTTTCTTCCTGATATTCTAGTCTTCCCCCAACTTTTTTCACCGCTGATTCAGCCATCCACCGGCTGTCTTCCTGTGGTGACTTGCGTACTGGTCTAGTCCCTATGAGGTGTTCTACACCCTTCTCTGTTCACTTTAGAGATCTTCTTTCTCCTAGTTCTTCAATCTCATCTGAGGGCTCCACATTACGACAGGAAAGCGTTTCTACATGGACAAGCTACATAGGACATGTTTATTTTATTGACTTGAATTCTAATCAGTAGCGAAGGGCAGAAAGGGATAAAGGGATTGTGAAGTCCCTCTGCCCCTTTCTACTCTTTCGTGATGACGAAAGCTCTTTATTGTTTTTGCGTTTGTGAATAGCGGCTGAGGTGTGCATTGTTCACTGAACATATATTTGCCGGGCTAAAGGTGGGGCAAATATAACGAGGTGAACGACGCGTGCGCAAAGCCACAGTGACTAGGCAAATTTGCCTGCTATTCATGAGCACAAGGAGAAACGGATGTTTAGAGAGAAAAGGGAACATCGATGCTTGCTGGGATGTGGCAAATCACAACAGTAGGGATATATTTCATCTCTGGATGATGCAGGTGATGGTGATTTGTAGCCAATGAAACAACAGACATTAGCCTGTCTTCTTTGTATTCATCAGGATGGGGTTAAACCAAGGTCATGGCATTGTTGTGGTCCTCCATATTAGAAGCTATTACAGCGGTAACTTCACAAAGCAACACCCTAATCGGTATCAGTGGCAAGGCCAACACCCAATGAATTTTAGCCTTACCCACAATGCTCCAGCTTGAACTTTTCTAAACACAACATTGAACGTTTTCTTCCAGGAACTAGTTAGGATTCTTTAGAATTCAGGTACAAAGATGAACTGGGACGTTGAACTTGTGAAGAACGTTTAAGCTGCAGTGTTGTAACTGAAGTGTCGTGCTAAGAAAATTGAGATACAGGTTGGGTCGGACTCGAACCTGCGGTACCAATTCACCTAGCAGCGAGAGTCACTCGCGCTTTCCGAATACGCCACGAAACCGTCCTTAAAACAGAACGGCCGTGTCGCATCTTCCAACAGAGGATACTCTATCGCCTACACAGTTGAGTCCGATGCCCGAAGA
Organism: Clathrina lutea; assembly: GCA_028571005.1. NCBI lineage: Eukaryota > Metazoa > Porifera > Calcarea > Clathrinida > Clathrinidae > Clathrina > Clathrina lutea. The sequence goes on along the minus strand of JAOWAR010101760.1, from coordinate 4,737 downwards.
TGTTGAGAGAGTGTCAGCACCAAGCATGGCAACGAGAGCACGTCCTATGTGATTCACTCAAGCCAGCCCAGAAAGACGTAGATGGTACAAGGCCAGGTGACAGCGTAGGACGTGCTCTCGTTGCCACGCTTGGTGCTGACACTCTCTCAACATCTTCGGGCATCGGACTCAACCGTGTAGGCGATCGAGTATCCTCCGTTGGAAAATGCGACACGGCTGCTCCTTTTTGAGGAGGGTCTCGTGGCGTATTCGGAAAGCGCGAGTGACTCTCGTCTGCTAGGTGAATTGGTACCGCAGGTTGGAGTCTGACCCAACCTGTATCTTTGTTTGGACGGACGGCGTTCCCGTGCGTCGCCTTTGCATTCTTTCTCTTCTCTTTCTTCTACTTCTCCGACTTTCTACTCGGCCTCTTGGCTTTCAAAAACTAAGAAAATTGAGGCTAATGTGTACATACATATAATGCTTATTAACTAAGCATGGTTTCCATGACAACAGTATTATGCTCACACAGAACATTTAGCTTAGGTCATTAGTTACCCGCAGCAGGGTCAGTTTGGTGACGGCCATGAGGGTTCGACCTCGCGTGCTGATCGAAGTTGGAGGGTCGCTCTCATGTCTTTGCTCGGCACAAACAAAACTGGTATGGTCGAACCATCGTATGTCGGTACAGCCGTGATCCCGTTTGTTGATGGAATCACACGGGCGATCTGGCGAGTGCTCGAACCATTTTTTGTTCGAGTGGTGGGCTGATTTCGCCCATAAAAATAGTCACTTCTACGATATCTGAAGGACCGGATCGAGCCTGAGAACGAGACGGGCGTGGTTTACAAAATCATTTGCAGCGATTGCAACAAAGTTTACGTGGGCGAAACGGGCAGAACGGTGCAGGTCCGGGTTTCAGAACATTGTAACACCGGGCTCACGCCAGATATGGACGCGCGGACTTGTCTGCAGGCGCCAACCACACCATTTACTATTCGGGCATGCGATCAACTGGGGCAACCCGGAAGGCTTGGACAGAGAGCGACGGTTTGCAAATGCCTCTCTTTGCGTTTCGTTTGTTGAAGCCTGACGAAGACCAGGGTATCATGGTCGAAACGTTACACCCCCCCCCCCCCCAAAAAAAAAGACCGGTTTCGTGGTGCTAGTGACAAGAAATGTTGATTCAGAGCAAACTCGCCCCGCAAGAAAGATGTCATTTTAATAAACAAACAAGATCGTTTTTCCCTAGAAATGAAGAAGAGTGAAGAAATTGGAGCGAGTCTCCTCTGTCGATCGGCTCGCATGCGCCCTCAAACCCTCATGGCCACGACCTGACTGGCTGTGCCCGCAAGCACTTCCACCCCAATTAGTTTGAAGGTGTGGGCTTCAACGAGATGCACCCCTGGTCTGTGGAATGTGGGATTATTTCTCCATTCCTGCTGAATAGCGGCCATGTACATTTGCCATCACTGTGCATTCCCAGTCAGACAAAGCAGCCTGTCACCTTTCTTCGCGTATGAATTTATTGGTTCCTTGTTGCCCAGGATCCTCTGTGAGTGGTCCGTCCTTCATCTGTTGAGTATCACCAGTAAAGCATTATGCGCGATGGAACAAAGTAACAACAAGCAAACAACCCAGTGTGCACGTGCACGAAGTAGGAGGACGGGTGACGTCAGCGAGTATGCTCACTTCAAATTCCGCGGTCATCAGGCCAGATATCGATGTTCTTGCCCAATGAAAGTCGTCATTTCGATCGCTCTAATCTTACTGTCCGTAGGTCTACTACAAGTGGTGTTGAGCATCCCGTTTCCCCGATGAACATTGTAACGAATGTCATGTATCAAGGTACGAGTGTAATCGTGTTGTTAGTGACCTCCAGGTCAACTCCACACACGCACAATGATCGTGAAAATCCGATGGGTTGTCATAGGCAACTTGTATTGACGCGGCATTGACTATTACGTGCGCGTGCGCTGCACCTTCCAGGAATCTCCCCACATGTGTCATCTAAACGCGCTGAGACGTGCTCTGGCTGGCCTGTATTGTGTGCATGGCGAATAGGTGAGAAGAAAAATAAATTCTCTTTGTACCGAGCTATTCTGTTTCCATTAAACATGGCTAGCGCACGACACAGCTACTGCAGACTAACAGGGCTGTACACACGCCAAGGGAGCCTCATCGTTGAGCGCCCACTCATGGCGCTTCAGCTAGGGCGGTAACCCCCTGGGATGTCGACGAATATTCCGTCTTCGGTAAGGCCCGGCTGCGTTGTCGGGAGCCCTTTAGGCGGCATGACCAATGGCAAATCGCGCAATGTGCTAGCACAATGAGAACAAGCTTCTGCGGAAAAGCCTCGAGTCTTTCAACATGCTGTGCTACGTCGGTGTTCCGTCATTTCTTCCCCAAAATTAGTCCAGCTGCCCGTATACTTATTCTGTCAAGCTGCGCTGCGCAACTAACTGCATAGCGCGTTCTTGCCATATTTCCCTCTTCTCACTCTCAAAACTTTGATAATTATCCGACCCTCGACTGGAATCCTCTGTCGATCCAACAAACGTCTAAGCTCGACCTCACGCTTCTTTGTCACCTCTGGCTAAGGTAAGGAGACTCAGTAAATTCATTGCATGCATGTCTGTAGTAAGCTCAGTCGAGCTGACGGTCCGAGGATGGGGGATGAAATTTCCGAAACGTGCTTGAGGGTCGACGGTGCATGTAACACTGCATGTTTTTCATATAAAATAAAAGAACTCAACCCAGCTTGTCGCTGCACAGCTGCACATCGTTGGAGGATTCTCTGAAGACCGAGGCGTGCCAGCACTCCAGGCGCACGTGGCCTTGCGAGAGAGCAACCGTTGAGAGATCAGAGGAAAAGGCTGTCTGTGTAAGAGAGAGAGACTGAGAGAAATAGATAGAGGGGAAGGGGGTAGTAAAGAGACACTAGTGTTCTATAGCTACATGTATACTTGCTGTACATACATCATGATACATGTACTGCTGGTAACACAGATCACACAGCCCTGTGTATACAGGAAGGAGCGCCGACAAACGTTGCATTGATTCGCAACTCGAGGTCTCTCCTCCTCCTCCTCCTCCTCCTCCTCCTCCTCCTCCTCCTCCTTCTCTTCCTTCTCCTCCTCCTTCCCCAAGCCTCACCGCCAGGAGCCAAAGTCAGTAGTCTGGGCTAGTTTGCATGGGTGTAGTATTCAGAGCTTGTTCGCTCGTGTTTTCATCTCATCACGCTTCTTTTTCTTTTCTTTGACAGCCTTTTCTTCACCCCGAGGTATTGTCAAAATTTAATGAAGAAAAACAGAAAAAAGAAGAATTCGAACAGAATGAAGATGCCCTGCAGTTGGTCTCTGTCGACAGGAGGGCTTCGCCGTGTGCTCTTCGTAATTGTGGTGACCTTTCTCAGGTAAGGACTAAGCCAGATGATCGTTCCTCGTCTTGCAGTGTGCGAAATGTCGTCCTTGTGTGATCGTCTCGGCCTTGAGTCGAGGCGTCGAAGTAATAGTCAATGATCTGTTGAAGAATCCACCACCCGCAGAGTTTCACAAAATAGAAGATTGAGATAAGATGGGGAATACTTCTCTTTTACTGGTACGAAGAAAGACTATGCAAAAAGAAGGAGGGAACAGCGAAATGGCGACGCCGCGGCCTTCGATCCTCAGCCGTCAAGTGGAGTAGTACTGCAGCTGTCCTGGCTGTGCTGCCTTGAACGCTACCGAGGCGCTGCATCGATGCCCGGCTACGCAGAGTAGTTGTCGGGGCCTGGTAACGCGCGTAAACTATGCAGAAGAGATGAGCAGTGAGCAAGTGTACTTTTGACATAGTGCGACATGTTCGTGTTCGACAACCATGACAACCACCATTTCGTCGGACCTGAGATCAATCGATCGAGGAGGATCGTAGTTTCCACGGGCAAGTTTTGTGCTTCTCTTCCCAAATTGGTTTATGTCGGAAACAAACAAAAAGAGCGACCACACTGTCCGACCTGCTGAACTTCTCATCAAATAGACTGTCCAGGTCGGCCCGGGCTGTGATCATCATGTCGGGCGGACAATGGCGGACAAAAACAAACGCGGCGGCCTTCTTCCCTGCTTTGTTCTGTTTTATTAATTTATTCTTATATTATTTGTTTTTGATAAAGTAGTGTTGAACCAGAGCTTTGGGAGGAAACCAAGTCCATTGCAAGTTGTGTAGGCACGTTTTAAAAATTAATAGGCCGGGCTTTTCTTTCGTGCAACCGTCAGATTTTTGGGCAAGGGGAGAGTCTGGGTACGAGGCTACCTAGCTGTACGGCTCGCCTTGTACAATTGTGTGTGTGTATGTGTGTGTGTGTGTGTGTGTGTGTGTGTGTGTGTGTTTGTGTGTGTGTGTGTGTGTGTGTGTGTGTGTCTGTGTGTCTGTGTGTGTCTATGCGTGTCTGTGCGTGTCTGTGTGTGTCTGTGTCACAAATAAACTGGAAAGATAGAGCTGCTGGTGAGAACGGAAAAAAGTGAGGCTTCATGTCAGCGAGGATTCGAACTCGTGTGTCCCGATTGCCGGACGGACGAGCTAGACCACTGCTCGACGATGCAACCTCGACTACCCGTCAGTCTGAATCAACACTTTCGCCGTTCACATGTGTGTGTGAATAATTGATGTAAAATATAGTTGTGTGTATGTACATGTGTGTGTATGTATATGTGTGTGTGTGTGTGTGTGTGTGTGTGTGTGTGTGTGTGTGTGTGTGTGTGTGTGTGTGTGTGTGTGTGT
>JAOWAR010101649.1:140-12231 GCA_028571005.1 Clathrina lutea | reverse complement strand
AGAGGGGGAGAGGGAGAGAGAGAGAGAGAGAGAGAGAGAGAGAAGGAGAGAGAAAGAGGGGGAGAAAGAGAGAGAGAGAGAGAGAGAGAGAGAGAGAGAGAGGAGAGAGGAGAGAAAGAGAGAGAGAGTGACATGAGAGACCGATCAAAGTGGCCCCCTTTCAAATGCGCATTAAATATATTCTGCATAGTTTTGGGCGTTCAGAGTACTGTTTAACAGTCTGGGTAATCCATTGAAGTGTGGTCTTGTGCCTGGGCTGTTGCAAAGTTGGAGAACAACTAGTGTTTTTCCAACAAACTCCGATCAATTATACAGACTTTGAAGCTCAGAGTCAAGAATATTCGCCAGCTCTGCACGACGAAGGTCATTCATAAGAATAGAGCGCAGCTTGTTCTTTCGTTGATGAGATGACAAGCGGCTACCCTCCTGTTCCAGCAGCCAAACCCGAAGCACATTTCCAGCGACTAGGTTGGGCAGCCAATTTGGGTGACCCTCCTGCAGCTGCTGAACAATATCCTGCCCACCAGTGTTGACAGACAGTGTGTCGGCGAGAACATTGCACTCCTCAAAGGTGTTGATTCCTCTTGCTATCCGGCGCAAAACGATCTTCCACAGGGTATCGCTGGACGATTTCCTCCTCCTTCTCGGAGCATTCTCTGCCTCAAATCTGACCTCTGCAGACAAAAGAAAGAAGAAAGAAAACAGACAAGAGCACCCAGAGTACTGAGCTTGTGCTTTATTCAATACAGAGCCGATAGCCAAGAAAACGTTCTGCTACAAAACTGAACACAGACAGTTGATACTATTGGTACATTCTGCAACAAACGAGCACAATGACAATAATTATTGTTACTACTTTCTGTTACAAATTAGAACACCGGCCATTGTTACTACTTTCTGTAACATAAGAGAACACAGCCTCTGCTCACTGTTGACATCGTATTTCAAAGACATTGTCTAGAGAAAGATTAGAATGGCCGCCTGTGACAACCATAATCCACAATCATTCGATAAAGCATACAAGGATATTTCTTAAAACCATGCTAGGCATCACAAAAGTGAATAATCTAATGGGCGACGTCACTATTACACCTTTAGCATTTCCTACCAGTTCATCAACTCAATGCGAGTTTCATGTACGACAGTTTCGGCCACTCTGTGGTAGCCTTTTTCAGGTTAGGGAGGCGACCACAGTATCAATATGCTTGAACTGTCGTTGTACATTTTAACACAGACTGACTACGGGATTCAGAATCATTCATATCATTGAAAAATATCCTTTTGCAAAGGACTTAAGGTGTCAAAAATTGAATTTCCCTGAGATGAGATCAAAGTGGGTTTGACGTCAAAGACGTCCTTCCATTTTCGTCTACTGTTGCTATTTTTGAAGAAACTATTCAGATTTCTTGTTACGGCATACCTGACTATTTTTGAAGAAACTATTCAGATTCATTGTTTCGACATACCTGGCTGGTTGGGTCCTTCCAGGCATTTGCTTGCAATTTCCAGCTCATTGACGAGCCGCAAAACTTCGAACAGCACATGCCGGGTGTGACGCTTGGGGTCAGCACTCACCCACACCTGCAGCCTTTCCACCACCTCAACAAAGATGTCTGGAGCTGGAGTGCTCGCTGCTTTACTACTTGCGGTGTTGCTGCCCTCCTGTCTCAGTGCCACAAGCTGCTGGCGATGATAGAAACGTTCTGCTCGCTGAACGAGAGATGCGATATCCCTCCGTGCAGGCTCGTGATGTTGCTCTAACCCCGTCAACCCATCCCTTAATCCCATTGTGGGCCTGCTTTGGTGTCCTTGCGGAAGCGCCAGAAGAAACTGACTGGGGTCAAGGCTGTTGTCATGGAAATAACTGGCAATCAGTGACAATCGGTGATCTGATGGAATGTCGTCCAGCAGTTTAACCGGCCGGTCATGGCCTTGGACTTCGTAAAGCCTCTGAAAATGCACAGGAGAAGAAATAGCACAACACATAAGTGTGGAAGCAGCTTCCAATCAATTTAAATGGAAAAGATTTACCTTGATGAAAAAGAAGACATTTTTCTCCATGCTTTCTGCCAGCCTCGGGTTCATACCTGTGCTCACATACCTTCTTGCATGTGCAAACGTGAATTTTACTGCTGCCTTAAAACATACACAAAGAAAAACCTGGGAGAAAGGTGAACAAGAAATTGTAGTTTCAACTGACAGCGTGTAAATGAAAACATAAGAAAACCTGATGCCTGGTCTAACTCTGAATCCCTATTTGTGAGAAAAAATGCTGACGGTGCAGTTCAATCAACTGTGATTAAACTCACCTGCCACGGAATGGCAAGAACAGCAGAACCGCCAATAGAGACACCATCTATGCTTGCCTCCAGGCGCACATCTATGCTATTTCTCGGTGCCGACCCTCTGGGAGGAAGGATAAGCTCGTCATGGAAGGCAACGGTTGCATTCTTCTTCCACTCTTTCTTGAACCATCTCTTCTCCGAGTCCAATGCCACACTTCGCGACTTAACACTAATCTCGACAACATTGCCGCTGGAGACGGACAAGTTTGAGGAGAGGTCAAGTTCTTTCTCGAGAGCAGTGAAGAGCCCGTCCCCTCGCTCACATCCCTCATACAATGTAGGTAGTGGGGCCTGACCAAATGCTACAACTGTCACAAGCCAGTGGGGACACCCGTAAAGTTGGCTGAGATCGCATTGATAATACATGCGAATGTGGAGCGGTTGCTCATCCTGTGTCAGGTACTGTCCAATCTTGGCAACGCTTTCATAAGTGGCACAGCAACCTACCCACACCAGCCGGAAAATACGCCTGGCAACTGCTCCAATTAGATTGAAGCTGAGAAAAGCTTGCCCTGAACTTTCTGTCGTAATTTTCGGATCAACCTTGTCTGTCACCGCTCGATACATTTGCTGTTCCTTCTCAAACACCTCGGCCCGATGGTCATCTGGTTTCTTCACGGGAAAGCAAACTGTTCCAACCACTGCAGGGTTTGCCTGCTCCAATGGGAAGGCTGTGGCTCCCTGTTTAAGTTTAAAGCAAAAACAAAAAATAGAAAAGAATGATGAACTTCATCAAACAAAAAGCAAAATAAATGCAAAGCGATGCTTTCCCCGAATATGATCTACCAAAGGAATATACCTTCCCCAAAAAAAGACAGAACCAGAGAAACAAATTATGTTAATCAGAGGACGAGTTTCTCTTTGGTATAAATAATTTGTAGGAGTGAAGTTTACAGCAGTCATTAATGATCTGTTTGCAAAAAAACCTAACAGTCACGGCACATTTAAACCATACTTCATCGCAATGTCTCCTCTCAGCACTGCCAGAGTCCCCTATTGGATCGACATTGATCGTCAGGCGATCAGCGAGCACTGCTCTCTCGTCGCCTTCCCCAACTACGAAATTCTCCGGATGACTTCGCTCGGAGACTCGCTCGTGCTGAACTTCCACGGTGTGCTCCTGCTGAAGAGCACCCACCTTGAAGTCCACAGTGGCATCACCCACCTTCACTCCTCCCCCCTGTGGCCCGACTTGTGACATTATAGGGTCTTCATGGTCCCTCACCCACATAGGGATCTCTGTGAGCAGATAGGCAAACAATTAAAAAGAGCAATTCTTCCTTTCTTTTTTGTTTACTACACCATATGAAGTAAAATTATCCCTTTTTCTACTACCCCCCCCCCCCCCCAAAGAACTCAAAACCTAAAGAAAGCCCGTCTGAATAAACCAATTTTAGGTAACAAAATGTGCCCATATGTGGAGTACTTTGGTTCGCTACGCGACTGTCGTGCTCACGGACACGTGCCACTCTATGCAGACTTCACCCGGCTCTCTTCTGTGCAGCATGTCATACAGGAAATGGTTTGAGTTTGAGGCCAGATTTAAGGTGGTCAAAGAAGTTTTCGCCATCAAGCCGTGCAAACAGAACCGCTGCATGTGCTGGGAATGAGTCAACTTCAGGATGCATGGTTGTCTCCTGAACACAGTGATCCTTCCACTCAGATTGATTTACACAAAGTCCACTCCATATATCGATCGAAGAAAACTTAATCAAGCTCATATTCCGTGCCGAGACCGGGACTTGAACTTACGGCACCAAATCGCCTAGCAGATGAGAGTCGCCTTTCTATCCGCTACACCATCACGCCATCCCCAAAAAGGATGGGCAATGCCGCAGTTTCAAAGTCAGACTATCTCGTCCACACGGGAGTCTGCGGTCTGGAAGATGGTGGAAGCAAGGGAACACCGAACAGTTAGCATGTACAACGTGATTCAAACTGACAAGCCCCCGAAAGAAACGGTCAAAGCCGAGCTAGCGTGGTCAAATTGGAAAGAAGAGATGTGACAGCACGAGGAAAGAAATTGATCGAAAAAAATTCAATGCTTTATTTCCTCCGTGCGGTCACACCTCGTCTTTCCAATCTACTCCATATACACACCTTCAGCAAATTTTGGATCCTCCTTCGGCTGCTGATGGTCACCTTCCTCCGAGGTGCTTGACAAGTTGAAAGCCCCTAGATCTGCCTCCACAACTTTCCCCGCATCCTGATAAGAGAATACACAATTTAGCATAAAAAGAAAGAAATGAAATAAATACTTGCTGGTTTTATCTGCCCCGTGGAAAGCAGGTAACTAGGCGCAAACCCATGCATACCACATCGGAACGTGTCTGTCTTATCTGAGCCTAATGGCATGGATTTTCTATACCTTTGCTGTCTGAGTGCATTCCTGTGGCACTAATTCATCCGCATCCTTGATTTCGACTAGTTGGACAGTCTTTGTCTCACATCCCCGGAACTCAGGGGAAAGCAAAATTGGGCCAATGCCCCTGGACTCGATGTCCTCCCAACTGCTTCCAGGCTGACAGCCCAACTCTTCCAAAGTCACCTTCCCAGTAGTCAAAATCCGGCGCAGGAACTCAATGGTGGCTCTCAAGCAGCAGCCATACTCCTTGAAAAGAACAAAGAGGCAAGGAAAACCGAATAGAAAACAGAACCTAATCATTGCTGAGACTGACGGAAACTCACTAATGAGCAATTACCAAAATGGCTGGACTTGATCTTGACATTTTTCACCCCCGTGAAGGGAACAAGTGCACATCAGCTTGTCAAAAACACCGAGCAAGCCTGGAAGCATGATTCTGTTCAATAAGAATAAAGAAAGATTTGAGAGGAAAGATAGTGAAGAACGAAATTTTTACAATAACGCCATACCAACCTCCAGCTGCATATTCTTTCCTGCTCTAATGGCCCTCCTTCGCTGTCGATTAAATGCATTTGTGAAGAAGAAGCTTGGGTGACAGTAGAAGTGGATCATTTGCTGGAAGAACCGTGTGGACTCCTTTTGTTTCCAGTCTTGTGGCAGCTCATAGTCTTCATCGGAAAAGCACGGCACAGCTGTGTCTCTATTTTCTTCCTTGTCCTCTCTAGAGTGAGACAAGAGACGGTTTCTTGGATCTTCCTTGTCCTCTCTAGAGTGAGACAAGGAACGGCTTCTTGGATCTTCAACGCCACGGAAAATATCACACAAATGCTTGTATACAGCCTCGAGTTGGCCAAGCGTCGTCGTTTCCCGCGCAGTGACTGCTTCTTTCCTTCTTAATTGTTCGGCTGCTGATTCGGGATTCGGATGGCAACGGTGCAAGTCGACGTCTACAGAATGCTCAGGGGTGTTGATGACCTGTCCCAAATCAAGCAACCATTTCTGGTCGTAGTCGATGCCTTCTGCCTCAAGCAGGAGCTTTACTGGAAACCTATAAAGTCAAGGCAGAAGAAACCAGACACGCAGGAAACTCACAAGTAAAAAGAAAACACAAAAAAAACACGAAAAGTTTTAGCTAAATAACCACTTCTTGCTCCATTGCAATAATATTCCGTCCAGACAGTTCTCACGCTCAGATGATTCTGTATAAACAGAAGTGGTTGCCATATGCATGTGATAGTTAAAGTTTACTGATCTAAAAGTTAAAAAAAAAAAAAATATTTGTAAAATTCTACACTGGCTGGCCACTGACCAGAATTGAAAAATCTCCATAACCACGTATGCTCATGTTGGAGCTATACAACCATTGGTTACCATGTACGTATAATAAGATTTATTGGATTACCCAATAGCTAGAGCTAATCAAGGGGATCTCCCCCATGCCGAAAGTGCTGAAATTGATTGTGAGTCACTTTTCCCAAATTCCCCATCAACGGGGCGGGATGGCGTTGGGCGGGTGGGGGCTATTCTGAAAGGATTGAGAAACTTCTTTGTGTCTTGGAAACAAGGGTGGTCGGCACACACCGATTTTTTTTCAAGGACCATAATACTATCCGATTTGTGTCCTCCTTTAATCTACAGATGCTCAAGGTTTCCTTAAAGGTCTGGCATACACGGTAAACAATTTGTGCAGTCATAGCTATTTGATTTAACAGGCAGCTTACCTCCGCGCCGTGGCACACACTCGGCAAGAAGGGTATAAATAGTCAGCAATCCACAGTGTGTAGTTCTCCATCTGAAGTTGCCAGTTCTTGATTTGGTGAACTGATGGCATTTGAGCACCTGCATCCAAGAGCTTTGCAGCTCTCAGGGCGTTGCAGCTGGCTCGGAGTTCTGCACCATAGTCCTGCTCTGCCAGTGCTCGAAGAGCCGACACCTGGATGTTCTTGTCCATCCAGGAATTGAGCTGACAGGAAATGTGAGACACAACTACCTCCAGCCAGTTTGAGAAGGGAGACAAGGAGGAGATTACTTTGCTATCGTTATGGTGACTAAATAAATGGAGAGCATCAGCCACCGGTAGGAATTTCTCAACAGGCGGAATCACGGGGAACACAAATTGAGTCAGGTCAATTCTTTCTACAAAGCGATTCAGGACACTGCTCAGGAATTGTGTGGATGGTGGGAGACATGGTGTCGGTGACAGTTGGTCAGAGAGAGCTTTCAGCTCGTCCTTCAGGCTGACGACTAAGTCGTCGATAAACTGGAGCAGCTTCCTGGAGAAGAACGATTTGGGGAGAATGTCATCCGCTGGAATGATGATCTGGCAGCACAAAAGGAACAAGCAATCGCAAAGAGTGCTGAAAATACACTATGTAAATGTAGGGCATTGTTTGGACTGAGCCTCATGTAACCAAATCAAGGAATGTGGATATGGTGATTTTCAATTGCTGTGCCAGGTACATTCAGCTTTGGGCTCTTTCTTTAAACAAATACGCCCACAGAAAGCCGCACAATGCTTGGCTATTCAAATAGGACCGTCATTCCATTGCACTAGGTTGTCCTCAGAAGGGCAGTGTGCTTTATTTCATTGTTTCTTGTTGGGTCAATGGGTCAAATCAATGCGGGCGGTACTGACAAAAAAAAAAGAAAAAAAAAAAGAACATGCACAAACATCAGACATGTCACCTTTCAGCCGGTCTCCACCTTCACTCCTTGGTGAGAGATAACTCACTCAGAGGAATTGCTGTTTGTTTTGGTCATTGCGGGCACAAAGGTGCAACGTTTCGCTTTGATATGCCCTGCTCTAGCTTTCAGCACACAATGAGTATGGAAGTGCTGGCGTGCCTCACCATTCACGCGCGCGAGACTCAGTCCAACAAGTCTCGAAGATCAATGCGATCATTTTCCCATTTTAATGTAAGTGTTTTTTTTTTTCCCACACGACTCAATACACGCAGCTGAAGAGAAACAATGAAACAAAGCACAGGGCCCTAAACTTTGCCACAAAGTACAAACGAACACCGTGAAGCTCACCTCCACCACAGCTTGTGACAAAGCATTGCTGAGTGGACTTGCTTCCATGCTGGTCATGGCATCCTGAAAAGAGAACGAAAGAAAGAAAATTGAGTCGGAAACCAAAAGAAGAACGCAATAACTTGCAACAAAATGGTTGTACTCTGTCCAAGGAATATCTAGAGGCTGCATTGTAAAAAGAAAACCCTTTTTTTATCAAGTTAACCCGTTCATGTGGCTAGCAGCCTGCCGATGGTGCTTTCAACGAGCTACTGGCACCAGCGCCAATAAACTTCGAAATTACAAAGTACAAGTTTTTTTGCTAGACACAGTAGAAGCTTCATCAATGGTAGAAATTTGCCAGGAAATTGAAAAAAAGAAAAGCAAACCCGCAATACAATGAAGCGTCCACCTGCGTGTGTTTCCCCTTCCTGTGAAAGCCAATATATTTGTGTCTGCATGCATAGCTAATATTCCTATCTGCATTCTTAAATCCCAGAATCAGCTTTGACGTCTCTATTCATATACTTGCATGGGCTTCGAGGAAGAGCCATCCCTCATTTCTTTGCTTTCAGAGTGCCTGCAAGTCGAGCAGTCACAATTAGGCAGTGGCTGCCCATCTCGCCATGACTGCTCAGCCTGCAGAATGGATTCTGAGTGCCTATAGCAACAAACCTTGATCTTGTTGAGGCGTTCTTGTGCAGCTTTTGACTGCGTTTTCAGTTTCCTTCGAATATTCTGCTGAAACTTAGAGAGCATGGAGGCTGTGAAGAGGCCACCACCTTCCGAGCCAGCTCCCAAGATGGCATGTCCTTTTACAGAGCCACACATTTCGAGTAATAAAATCACCCCTTCGATGGCCTGGGTGCATTGATACGATGCCTGGACGAAGCGCTCCAAGAACACCACGGCAGCATGTTGAAAGTCTTTCATCTCTGGTCTGTAGGCAACAGATGGGATGAAATCAGGGATCTGGGATTTAATGCAGATAAATGAAAACCAGTGACTCAATCTGCAGTATGCCAACTGGTACATGTAACACTGAAAGAAAGCCTTTTGATCCGCAAGTGTATTTGGAGAAAGAGTGAAGCCAAACGGCCAAAGGCTAGTGTACTTCCCAGACATCACCGACCACTCCACAAAGGAACATCTAAGGAAGAGCATCCTAGATTGAAAGTCAACCCACCGATTGTTGAACTGTTTCTTTGCTTCCTTCAGCAGGTTGGCAATCAAGGCGGCAGGAGGAAGCCTTGTGTACATCTCAATCTCCTGATGCTCAAAAAATCCAATAATCACCTGTCCATGGGACAAAAATATCAGTCGGAAGCTCACAGACTCCTGACTCCAAATGTGGATAACTCTTCTCGGCACATTCAACATGAATTAGACAATACTATGCAAGACCATTCAAGTTCACTTCAAGTCGCTGTTTGATGGAAGTGAGGAGTGAAGTCGAAGTGCATCAGATAGACGTTTAACCACCGAGAATTCAAAGCATGGAGCTCCGCTGGTATTGCCACAAGAAGGGTTTATTTATTGGTAATAATTCTTACAGAGCAATTTCAGCCAAACTATAGAATCAGCCTGTGAATTCGTTCTGAGCAGCTGTTGAAGGTCTCAGAATGCTGAAACAGTATGCTGAAACAGTATGCTGAAACAGTTTGCTCTTTTGTTACGGCTGTACATCAATTCAGCATTTTGTGTCAGTCAATAAAACTGTTCTTGTCACAGTTTATTCGGATCTTACAAAGACTTGTTGATGTGAAAACTGGAGAATTGTGAGAGGAAGAAAGGCATGGAGCAGGCCAGAACATGCGGCATATCATAGTCTTGTACAGTCCCAGTAGCATGATCTACACTGCTCTGCCATGGTCACTTGACCCTTTTTTTTTCATTTGTTCTTTCTTTCCTTCTTTCTTTCTTTTCTTTATTTTTTCTTTCAATATTTCTTGTTTATTTTCTTTCTTTTTTCTTTCTGTATAGAATCTTTTCCAGTTCTTTTTGGGAAGTCATTTTCAGCACATGCGTGTAAAAGTTTGATGTGGAAATAAGATGTTCAGATTACAATGGGATGCCTGGGTCATGTAACAGTTTTAAAAGCCTTTCCAGACTGTTAGAACAGTATGCTGGTGAAGGGTTAAATTGAAAACTGCACCTGTGGGTTTCAATGAACCTTACCCTGTCGTTCAAATCCAGTTTTCGTATGATGTGTTCAAGCACCTCAACCTTCATCGGAATCGAATGACGGGACTGCAGCAGGCCGTCATTGATCTTGAGTTTAAAACAGGAAGAGGTCTTTAGTGGTCACAATATTCTGTATGGTCATTGATTTTCATGTCTCCACATTAATCCAGTGTATGGCTACAGTTGCTTTGGTTAAGCATACATCGCATGGTTCTATGTCAAATGCTAGCAGTTGTAACCAGCTGATTCACTTAAGTATCATGTTGAGACAAAGACTCTTTCGGTGAACAAGATGACGAAAGAAGACGTTTCGACACAGTCTTCGGCTCAGGCTCAACTCAAACATGCCTGTGAACGCCCAGCGACACATTTGAGTTTAGCCAGAACTAAACATATGTGCGCTTTAACGTATTCTTGGCTTCATTCACTGAAAGAGTTTCTGTCTTAGTCGGAAATCATTCTTGCTTCCCCTCCCCAAAATAAACAAAAAAACAAACAGATGGAATCTAAATTTCACTTCTTTCTTGGAAATTTCAAAATACTTAGCCAGTTTAGTTTAGTCCCATGCAATGGGCGATTTCCAGAGGATTCAAACAAAGGAAAGTGGTGGACTAAACTTTGTCTTCTTCTTCACCACTCCGTCATGCACGTGAACGTGTGTGAGCATGGGAGTGTGCAAGGTTTTCTGGCATGTGTGAGAATGCATGTGTTGAAAGCACACATTTCGATGTGCATTCATGTGTGTACGGTCATAGGTGCCCAGCTTTGCACAGCTATTATCATGTCAATGTAAAAGTTGTCAAACACACCGATAAAATGGGTACGCTAACTTACTGCCTTCAAAGCAAGTCGCTGCACCTTCTGTGAAATAGCCGGAAAGACTGGATCAGGACGGTAGTTGGTCAAAACACATGCGAGCCCTACCCAGTCTTTCTTGTTCTGGTTGAAGATGACAGGATGAAATATGAGCCTTCGGATGTAGCTTTCAAGCTTCCTGTCTTCTCTCCTTAAATTTAAAGCATCCACATCTGCCGGGACATCAATGTTCTGCCGTCTTTGCAGCAAAGCTTCAAGCAGCTTGCGGTTCTATAAAAGGAAAACGAAAATGTTTGAAGTCACCAAACTGAAGGTTTTGATTAAATGCAAAAAAGCCGATCGCTGTGCATCATCACAACCGGGAATTGGGAGAAATTCTCTGCCAACCATCGTCACTCACAAACCAGCCAGGGATTTTGATTGCCTCCAGCTTTCTCACTACTGCAATGAGCACAGAAAATTTCATCACCAGATCGTACAGAACCAAGATTCGATAATTATTTTCTCATTGTGACCAACTGACCCTTTCTCTTTCGGATATCGAACTATTGATACTCTACAGCTATCTTGTGGGAAAGGGAATATAAAGCTCAACTCGTATGCCACTGGCAAGGGCTTACCCTTTCAACAAACTGCTTTCCACTAGGTTTCTCCCCTTCATCAAAGAAACCCGCCAAGTCAGAGCTTATAGCCCGACCCAAAATGATATCACTGAACTGGTCAAGGAGCACCATCAGAGCATCCGGTTGCTGATCCAGAAGAGGAAGGAAATACTTCTGGCAGTATGACCTATTTTCAGAAAAAAATCATTTCATGGAAAACTTGAACAAGAAATTTAGAAACATACACTAACTTAGCGTGATAAATTCCCATATCACACCAGTGAATTCCCATATCACACCAGCGAATTCCCATATCACACCAGTGAATTCCCATATCGCAGCAAGGAACAATAGTTTGCACGATATTCCGTCAAAAGCCCCTCTGATATAATCAGTTGTTGAAGAAAGAAATGGAGAACAGGAGACAAAGAAAATTTTGGTCAGGATTGACTTTTGGCACCAGTGAAAATTTGTGAAACGATATTCTGACACACGTTTATATGATATTGAGCTTCAATATGGCCTGGGTGAACTGCATTATGCCGCATAAGTGCTGCTATCGAAAAATGTTTTCTTATCGAAACACTGCTTGCATCTCACACTAAGCAACTGAAACCTCAAGCAATCACGATACACTAACGCGGTCAGATTGAAACCTCAAGCAATCACGATACACTAACGTGGTCAGACTGAAACCTCAAGCAATCACGATACACTAACGTGGTCAGACTGAAACCTCAAGCAATCACGATACACTAACGTGGTCA
>JAOWAR010101538.1:0-12234 GCA_028571005.1 Clathrina lutea | reverse complement strand
GTTCACGTATTGCGAAAGCCTCTTTGATATGGAGATGCAAGATGTCTCTGGCTTGTGACAGGATCTCAAAGCTGATATTGGGAGAAGCGTCGTGGTGAACTTCACTGTAGAACATCTTCACTACCTTTTCCTCAAAGACACACACACACACACCACAAGACAACAATATCAGTCAGTCATCTTTCTCCTCGCACCACAAGTCAAGACTCTTCAATCAGCCTTGCCGGAGGACGACTCTTTCTCATTGAACGTCGAAGTGCTGGTTGAGGTGCATCAGTTCCATCACCCTTGTCTGAAAGCGTAGAGGTGTCGCTGCCCGTAGCAGACTTCTCTGACATGTCCACTGCAGGTTGGTGAACACTAAATGCCGCTGCAACATGGGGACGTGACACCAATCGGTGATCAACAGCGTCAGGTTCCGCTACACTTGAACGTTGCAAATGGTCCACATGGCGCTTCCAAACACGACCATCGTCCAATGACACAACGTATAACTTAGGACCCAACCGTTCAGCAACAGTTCCAGTCAACCACTGCTGCGTGCGGACATCTCGGACTGCAATGCGTTCTCCCACATAGAACTCGCGCCAGGAACCGCAGCTGACACTTTCAGCCTGCCGCTTCAGTACACGCGACTCTGTATTAGGCTTCAGCGTCCGACACCCTCGTCCCAGAAATAGACTTGCTGGAGTGCAGCCTGATGCTGAATCCGGGGTCGTCCGATAGTTTAGAAGAAAATACGCAAGACGTCGCAATGGCACACTGATCCCCGATGATGCTGCGAGACTGCTCTTAAACGTCTGAACCGTGTGCTCTGCCGCACCGTTGCTTGCCAGGTGGTATGGAGCCACATGAATATGCTTCACCCCGTTGCGCTTCAAAAACTCGGTGAACTCAGCGCTAGTGAATTGTGGTCCGTTGTCTGTCACCACATTCACCGGTAAACCAAAACGACCGATTACATCTCGCACTGCTGAGACAGTAGCGCTCGCTGTCGTAGACATCATAGGCAAAATCTCTGGCCACTTGCTATGTGCATCCACAATGACCAGAAAATCCACCCCTTCCTTGACCGCAAAATCCACGTGCAGTCTGTACCACGGTTTCCCAGGCCACATCCACGATGTCAGAGGAGCTGGAGATGGCTCCGCTCGCGTCTGTTGGCAACTCGAACACTGACAAACCACCGACTCGATGTCATGATCGATGCTCTCCCACCAAACGTGACTCCAAGCAACCGCCTTCATTTTCGCCACTTTAGGGTGAGCAACATGGAGTTCTTCCAAGATGGCGTCGCGCAACTTTGGCGGAATGATGACTCGCAGACCCCAGAAGAGACAGTCGGCTTCCACGGACAGCTCCTCTCGTCTGTGCCAATATGGACGCAGACGCTCGTCATCGTCGATATTTCGAGGCCATCCTGACTGCACATACACCATGACCTTAGACAGGACTGGGTCTCGGGAAGTAGCCATTCGGATGTCTTCTGCACGAACAAGCATGCCGTCAAGTTTCAGCTCGCTGGTACACTACGTCCAAATCCTTGCCTTCCTTCGGTAAATAAACGAGAGCCTCGGGAAAAGGAAAGGTAGATACTGAATCCCGACCTGCGCGGCAAAGCGCCTAGCCACACGAGAGTCGCGGTTGCAACTGCCAGACAAGGCATCAGCGACCACATTGTTCTCGCCTCGTACGTGCTGTAAATCATAGTCCAAAGCTGAGAGAATGATGGCCCATCGCTGTAAACGTTGCGCTGCCAGCGTTGGTACGGCGTTCTGAGGTCCCAGAATGTGCTGCAACGGCGTGTGATCAGAGAGAATTGTGAAATGACGACCGTAAACATACATTCGTAAATGCTCAAGACCAAAGATTATGGCAAGTGCCTCCTTATCCAGCTGCGAGTAACGCCGCTGATGCAATGAGAGCGTTTGGGATGCAAATGCGATAGGACGATGAGATCCATTTGGGAAAGAGTGCATAAGCACTGCTCCAACGCTATATGATGACGCACCTGCTGCTAGGACAAGCGAAATCTCTGGGTTGAAATGAACCAAGCATTGCGCCTGCGTGATTTCAGTCTTCACCGCTGCAAACGCCTTGTCACACTCAGCAGACAAACGGAAAACTTGCTTTGATGACAACAGAGCATAAAGCGAACTTGACAAAGATGATAAAAGTGCCACAAATCGTGCTTGGAAATTGACCATACCAAGCCATGATCTCAACTCGCCAACATCTTTCGGTCGTGGTGCACTAGTGATCGTTTCGACATGCTCGTCCGTCGGCAGCATGCCTTCATGGGATAGACGACATCCCATGTACACCACAGACTCGACGTAAAACAGGCTATTGGGAGCCTTCACCCGCAAACCATCACCCGCAAACCATACTCTCAGAAACGCTGGAATAGCCGATCCAGGTTGTTGTAATGTTCTTCCTCATCCCGACCAGACACCAGGACGTCATCAACGATGCTGCACGTCCTGTCTAGGCTCGCTGTCACCTGGTCAATGAAACGTTACCATATCGCTGGACTCGATGCGATACCAAAAGATAGATGCTTGTAACGAAAGAGTCCCTTGTGGGTGTTGATTGTCGCCAGCTCCCTCGAAGCTCCGTCGAGGAGCAGTTACTGATAAGCACTTTTCAGATCAATTTTGGTGAATTGCTGTCCTTGCGCCAAACTATCGAATGCCTGCTCAAGCGTGGTATCGGATACTGGTCCACATTCAGATGACGGTTAACTGTAACCTTGTAGTCGCTGCAAAGATGTACCGACCCATCCGCACACACACAAGGGGTGTTGCCCACTCACTAAACTCGACCCGCTCAAGTATGTCCTGCTCCTCCAAGCGCTCCAACTCCCGTTCCACTGCAGATCGCAGCGCGTACGGTACTGTTCGTTACCCGAAGAATTTTGGTGACACATTCTCCTTCAAATGGAGTTTGGCCTCAACTCCACGAACAGTGCCCAAGCCGTCCTGGAACACTTCAGGATAGTGTGACTTTGAATGCTCAACATCTGTTACCTTGGCAACATTTGCCAGTCGTTGCAAAGCCGCTCGCTGGGGAAAGAGCTCTGCCCAATCCAATCGTAATGTTGCAAGCCAGGAACGACCCAACAATGGCAAAGAGTCTTCGAGTTTGTGTCAACAACCACCAAGGGAAGGTCTGCTTGCTGAACCTTGTAGCAGACTTGCACCACCACCTCGCCTCGGGCTTGGATAGGACTGCCACCATAGCTTGTCAGCCTGTGAGCTGCGGCTGTCAAGGGTAAGTGCCTCAAATGTTTTTTGTACCACCGGTGCGACACAAGCGATACTGCCGCTCTAGTGTGCGCCTCCGTCCATACAGGTATCCCGTCAACAGTCACGTCCGCACAGACAGGATCAGTGCTTCGCGATCCCTTGGGATGCACTGAGAAAATCGTTGCTTGCATCTCGTCAGAGTCATCCGCGTCGTCGTTGGTCACCGTCTTCACATGACCTGCTGGCTTCTGCTTCTTCGTTTTTGACGATCCGCTCGGCTTACCACGACACTTGCTATGAAAGTGACCTGTCTTGCCACGACACTTGCTATGAAAGTGACCTGTCTTGCCACGACACTTGCTATGAAAATGACCCGTCTTGCCACGACACTACTGCCACAGTTTCCAAACTCGCGCTTCGTCACCGCCTTCGTCAATTTGGCTGGCTTCGTCTCGCTTCCAACTCGTCGCACAGGCTTCTCGACCTGTGGAGACTTGCCAAGTCACATTACCTTCGCACTGGCCTCCGTTGTCTCGTGAATGCTCGTCATTTCCAACAAAGAGTTGAGTGTCAGGGTGTACCTTTTCTCTAGTAGCTTCCTACGGAGCTTCTCATCCAAGCAGCGTTCAACAATCTGGTCCCTGATCTGATCGTTCTCGTCGGAGAAGGCACACAGTTTGGCCTGTTGGCGCAGCCACTGCGAGAACTGTGCACACGTCTCACCTTCTTTCTGTTGCATCTGCCGAAACACATGTCGCTCAAATGTAGTGTTTGGTCAGTAGGCGAAGTGTGTGTCCAACATCATTCACTGTCTTGTGGAAGTCGTCCAAAAGCCTCTTCTCCATCTGCAACTGTTGGCTCTGGCAAGGGGTCAAAAATCTCCTGCACTTCCATACCAGCCAAGTGAAGAAGTTTGGACTTCTTCTTCTTCTGATTGGTGAGCTCTTTGCTGTCCGCGTAGTATCTAAAACTACGTTTCCACTTTTGCCATTGTGTGGATACTTCGTGGGCAGAGCCTGAAACATCGAAGACAGGCAAAGGTCGCTCAGCCACCCTGCGTCCCTACACAGTAAAATGCTTATCGTTTATACTCGTCGCCACTGTTGTACTTCATGCACCAGCACGCTGGGACGCCATACAGTAGAAGGAGGTGTAATAGACAAGACTCAAGAGAAACTCATAAGAGTCAAACTCCAAGGAGAGTCAAGACAGAAGGCACTTCACATGTTGGTGCGCATCGCCATCTTATGCATGGCCACGTCAGCCTAGCGATGTTGTAGACGTATCCCTAGCAGCAATGTTAAGGTAGATCAATACACAACGAAGACAGAACCATTAATAATATTCATGAGTGCAGTCAGTCGAGTTTCTGCACTCGTACAAGGCATACAGCCATCTACCCAATTAACGAGACCACCGATTGAAGTGTATGCTTGCCATGGTCTACGAAACAAATTTTGTACGGGACGTCAAGTTGCTGAGTTGAAAGTTCCAATTGCGTAAGACCATTCTTTGTTGATCTGGACATGATGTTTACAGCGGATCCTAGATATGGTTGGAATGAGAAGATGAACCCAATCTCAGAAGAATATTATAAGGAAAGCTGGGACTGCAGAC
The DNA here is from genome assembly GCA_028571005.1 of Clathrina lutea. Taxonomy (NCBI): domain Eukaryota; kingdom Metazoa; phylum Porifera; class Calcarea; order Clathrinida; family Clathrinidae; genus Clathrina; species Clathrina lutea. The sequence goes on along the minus strand of JAOWAR010101538.1, from coordinate 7,369 downwards.
GGCATCCCTTCAAAAGGCGCACTACCAAGGCCTTCATGATATTGGAAGAATATAATTTTATTGTTCAGGCTCATATTCTCCACTAGGTTCTTCCTGGGAACTTTAATTAGTAAAGGTTTCATCATCGTTCTCCAAATTCATGAGTGCTTACCAAAAGCGTTGCCAGCATTGCTACTGGCTTCATTAGTGATTTAATTAAATGGAAGAAAGAGACAGTGATAAAGATTTTCAATGCTTTGTGGCAACTGTAGTACAACCTGATACATCTGCATAAAGTGCCCAATACAGGACATATGCTTAGTCAAGAAGTGAATAAACTAATTAACAAACCACACGCACACACAGAATATAGGAATAAAACTGAAAGAGTGTGAAGTATACAACATTAACCAGAAGCCTTGGTGCTCGTTGAAGAAAGATAACAAACCTTTATTTAAGCAAACAAAAGAGCAAAACGCAGTGCAATGAGGTCAAAAAAAAAAAAGAACTACCATGAAAGGAAAATTAAGCATAAACCACACCGTGTTCTAACCAGATCAGTGTCAACTTTCTGCCAACTCTCACAAACAGTACTTAAAGTTGCCATACACTTCATACCAACATCATGGTTTATCTTGGGTTTTCAGATTAAATATGAAATGCCTCTCGCACTTCTCTTTCTCTCTCTCTCTCTCTCTCTAACACTGTGAGCATGCCAAAGATGAACCGTGATGTCAGTTCAAATAAAAAAGATGAAAGTGTTGAATAAGTGCTCCCAGCTTTATGAACGTTAATATACAAAAGACAGTGGGAACATTTCTTGTATTTCCAGTAAACGGATCTAAGGAAGACCCAGGACGCCAGATTGAAATATAGTCCAAACTTTTCTGCTGGTGCTGATGGAGAGCCTTTTACTAGTCAGCTCAATTTAGCCAATGGTTCCCACATTTCAATTCAATGGTTAACAGGTGTTCTGTGATCATGGTTCAACTCCAAAGTGAAGCTTTGCATGCCTTCGTCTGGTGAACCAATGGCCATAAGGTCAACCCAGGCACCATTCAATGCTTGTATAGCTGACCTAGTATCACGGACAAGCATGGTTGTACCTGTTGTGCTTCTGTGGGTTATCGAGTATACATAACAAAATCGCACGAGTTAGACATTCCAGAGCTGTTTGAATAATGAACTTTGAAGTGGTCCAATTCTACGTGCAGATAGTTTGGCACCTTCTATCCTCAGTTTGGAAGTTTGGAACTTACAATGGTTTTGAGCGCCCTAACGCCTTGAATGATATGCCTTTTGTGCATCAGTTCGTCCTTTGATTGTCTTTCTAATTTTGAACTTCTACTAGGATTCTCTCAAACAATTTTGTTGCTTATACTCGACAATACGAGTGAAACCCATGCCTTCAGGGTCCTTCACATCATTCATTTTTGGAGTGTTTCTACAAGAAAGTATACAGCAGCATCTAGTAAATTCGATCTGCTACTCTTGTTCGGGGGAGTTCGGATTTCAATAAATCATTTATTTGATTCTGCATGGGACTTTCCCATTTACTCGTAGACTAATAACTCGACACTTTATTGCCTTCAACTTAGAGAGTTGACGGCGAATGGTTCTGAGCTCTGAACTATGAAAATCCTCAATCTCAAGAAGTGCAGAATCTTCTGCTTCAAATTGTGATGACTTTTTTCTGCTAGAGTTGCTGATCTTGCCAGTTGAAAACCTCCTTCAGCTGCAGTGTGAAGCTCGAAAAGATGTGAGACATTTTTTTGTACAGTGACGTGAAGTCATAGGGTATGCGTTTTGTGTACTGGGCTGATTGGATATCAAATATAGATGTCTGATATTTGTGAGACAATGCTGGCCTCTTTCAGGGAATAAAGAGCGGAAGGCTGCTGCGAAGAGTAAGCATCTTCAAAACTCAGAATTCTCTCAATATCCCATCTGGAGTTATTCAAACAAAATCGAAAACACCAAAAGACAAAAGTGGAATTTTGCAAGTCGAAACAACATGACTTACAAGAGAATTCGGGGTTAATTGCATAAAGGCTAAGGAGTTGAAGGAACAAAAAGTTGGGATTTTTCGAAATGCAATGAATGTGAAATGTCATCGAAAAAAAGAAAGCATTAAAATTGCAGATAGTTTTCGGTTTCAAATGACGTAATACCTACACAGACGGACAGACTGATTTACAGGTCGAAGCAGTCAAGAGTCTTGGCACTGATTGGTCAGTGTTCAAAGCAGAATGGCCATTGTACAGGGAAAAGAAAAAATATCCTTAGATTCTTGAAGAGCATGGACAGAGACCGTGGAGCAATAAACCGTCATATCCGTGGAGTTCATGCCTGGAGCCTGCGTGAGATGGGGCTGAGGCTGGCCTCGCCTTGACTAATCTGGTGAACGGTCAGGCAGAGAGACCTGGGCTTTGGTGTTGGTGCTCTGGAGGCTTTCTCGGGCTCAGTGCTCTGCAGTAGTTTGTCTTGCGTCACCGTGGTTGGATTGCGCTCATCAAGGCCACCTTCACGACAGTTGCTACTGGTGGACATTGTGCTCAAACATTCCTTATCGCACAGAAAACTCTCCTTTGTAGGTTTGGCCAAGCTAGGTCTCGTCGGTGGTATCTGATATTTTGGTTGGCTATCAGTATCCTCACAGACATCTGGCGTTCCTTGCGGATACAGGTTGGAAGAGGCGACAGAATCAGCATGTTTATATTGTGTCTTGGGAACATCGTACTCAGGAAGGTCATTCTCAGCCTGCACTTGGTCATAAATGAGCTCTGGCGCTGTGTAGACATCATAAGACGTCTGCTGTTGAGCAAGTGCTGCGTAATGCTCGCTTCCGCTTGCCTCACACACATCAAGATCCAAGTAGCTCGCGACGCTCAGCTGACCGAGCGTTTGTCCTGGCTTGGGCAATCGAACACCCTGCCTGGGCCAGTTGATGTAGTGATCACCTGAGCCAGTGCCTTCAGGGGAGCTGACACTGCTTCCTGTGCTTTCCCCAGCATCAGGCTCGATGTAGGATTGGTCAGGAGACATAGATTGGTGACTGCCTTCTGAAGGGGACGTTTTTTCCAGAGTGGCAGGGATTTCTTCTTTGCGTTTTTGGCACCGGTCATGGACAGTGGTTTGCTTTTTCAACAGCGCCTGCTGAAGGAGGTCTCTCGGAGAAGAACCTAAAGCCCTTGATCGCAGACTCATCATAGCGTGACTGCCTGTATCGGAGTACACATCATTGTCGGACACACCTGTCTCTAGTGTGTCTGAGGAACCAAGGCGTGAAGGGAAGGTTGCCATGCTGGAGGAGCTTACTGCCAATGAGCTCCTCCCTGGCAGTGAAGATTGGCATGGCATTTGACTGACCTGAGTGTCAAGTCGAGACCGTATCGGTTGGCTATCAGAAATGGCTCTGGTATCGATATGGTATGAGTACGAAGAAAAGGGCCGTGGGGCAGGCTGGGGAGCACGCAGTGTTGGGCGAAGGATGGTGTTCGATTTTGAGAGAGAAGACACAGAGTAACGCTGGGCTTCATCATTAGCATCCCAAGCCGAAGCTGTCCTGCATTTTCAGAAAAAAAAGGATAGAAGACAGGTTGAGAATGGGAAAGACAAAAGGACCAGATGAACTAACTTACTTTTTGAGGAATAAAGCTGCAATGGCATGTTGCTCTGTACTAAGCTGGATGATCGCGATGGATGCTTTGACTGTAGTCTTCATCCATCAGCATTTACTGCCAGCACTAACAAATAACTGTAACTATCCTTTCGATTGCCCTCTAGAATTTGAAATTTGCGAAACCAGTACTATGTCCTGCCTTGAAAGAAGGTGCAAGAAATCAAGAGATATGGACTGATGATCAACTGAAATAAACACAGCCTGCTGCAAGGTTGCAAAACGATAAACACAGGAAGAAATATTCTAAACTTTTCATCTGTTTTAAATACAACAGTGCGATGGATTTGGCTCTCGATCTCTGTAGTAGGTTTCTTCAGGAGTGTTGCGCTTTTGCATTAAAAGCACAACTTGCAAACTCAGAAGGCTTATCTGTCGAGAGAAGTAGTTGGGAAGATTGCATGATTAAAATCAAAGCAGAGGCATGCTATGCTTTGTGAATTCAGCCATGACTGAACCAACCTTTTGTGTTTGCGTGTTGCGAGTGTCACCCCTGCCCACAGCACCATCTGAAGAGCACAGAGACCCACAGCTCCGAAAAATGCATATTGGTACGCATCTGAGCCACCTAGGAATGCAAGGGGAGGGAGGGAGAGAGGGGGGAGGGGGAATGTGGGATTGTCATGAGTTACATCGATAATGAGACTGTGGCTTTGAAGACGTGATCAGATGCAACAGGAGCAAGGATTAAGTTCATAATGATAGTAAACAGGAAAGGAACAGTTGGACAGGAACGGTAGACCGTCTCCCAGTGTTTCTTAGCCTGAGGAAGCCCTAGCGGCGGCACATTGCTTTCAGTCTAATCTTCCACTCCTTTCCTGCCATTCCTGTCTAACCATTCCCTTGAAATTTACAAGACGGGATCAGAATTGAGAGGAATGCCGTGGGATGAAAGCCGAGGTAATGAAGCTTGAACCTGTAAGATAACAGGGTGTTATGGCGAGAGTGTATGAGGGTGTGTGGCAGGAGAAGAGGAATAACACGTGTAGTTGAAGACTAAGCCAAATGATGGCATACAAATTTAAATAGACTTCAGCTTCTTATTAGCAGCACTGCCTCCCCCACACTTCTCTCCTTCTCTTTCCCTCTGTCTCCCTCTCTCTCCCTCTTTCTCTCTTTCCCTCCCTCTCTCTCTCTCTCTCTCTCCTAACCATAACTACAGGATAGAGTAACAACTTAGAGAGAGAGAGAGAGAGAGAGGGAGAGGGAGAGGGGGCGGGAGACGAAGCAAAGTCAGAAGAGGGCCGCAAGCGAGGGTCCTTTAGCCACATAGGGAACGATTGCAAGATTGTTCAAGCCCTGGAAGGTTGCTCTCTCACTGACCGGAAGAAGATGAAGTGTCACGCTGACCAGACCACCTTGGCCGTGCACAAGGTGAAGGCAGTTTGCTGGCGAGGACGTCTGGGGTCGAGGAGCTTGAGGCCGGACTAGCCCTTGGGGTGTCACTCGGAGCAATTGTTGTTGGTCCTGTAGAAATGGCTGATGAGATGTTTGCAGCGGGCTGTGCCGTAGCGGCTGGAGGCAAAGACAACAAATGGATGACATTTCGGAAAACCATTCGTGGATCGCCCGCAATGAAATCAAACGCCCAGACGCCGCTCAGATGGATCCACCATCACCATTTAGCTGTGGCAATTAACTATGGTCAACTCTTGGAGCTCCGGGTTTCATTAGTCCGGTGAAAAGAACTAACAGTAGTATCGAAGATAGTCGCCAACATTTGTGGGGATTGCGGAATAATTTGTTCAAACACCTCCACATATCGGTCAACTTTAGATCCTCCCCCAGCTAATTGTACATGGTTACGCCGAAAAAAAGACAGAGGGCTTCCGATTGGCCTTATATATTGGTCGACGTTGACTCCCGACCTGGAAGCACCCCAATCCATACCTGTGGTGAGACTGTACACGAGTAGCGTGCTCCAAACAACATGGCTGTAGCCGACACCCTTTTCAAAGCCATTCGTCGGCCGAGATTTCGCCAGGCGTCTCTCTGCCAGCGCTTCAACGTAATAGGTGGACATTATGCTCGCTTCTCGAGAGCGAGGTATCGACGTGAGCAGATACGTTCACGCACGGCGCCACTAACACTGCCTTCTTCGACGAAGGTCTCGCCTTAAACGAAACTTCCCTGTGGTTAGTAGCGCTACGTTCTCTTCAGTGGAACCACTAGAGCAGCTTCTTCCAAAACTCGTGGAGTTGATCTCTGCTCTTGTGCTTGAAGTTTAGATATTTAAAGGGAAAGGCGAGGAGTTATCTTTATCTGAGGCCTCGGTGGTTCTGCGCAATCAGAATTTTCCACCCCTGCCGTGTTCGGCTTCATTTAGTCCGAAAGGATTCATGCCTTGGATCGTATCGTGCTTGCATCATGCCAAAACTGTGAAACGCCAACAGGACCGTGCACGTGTACACGGGACACCACGCTCTAGTCGAGGGACAGCCTGCACGTCTGCAAGGCCGAGAGGCACAAGGACATGAAGGCGGAGTCGCGAGTCTGTGAGCAGGATCGGGTTGACGGTCGGCGATCGCATTGCGTATGTCCCGATGATGCATACGGCTGGCAGATTCGTTGTTAGCGGAAGTATCACGTGAGTGCTGACGCAACAGCCCCTCCCGACCCATCCTCCTTCGGAGTTAGTCTCGGACTTCAACATCAAGGTAGACTGAAGCTAATTGAATGATGATGAGGAGCAGCTGCAGCAGGCCTGTTCAAATGTTGGATATTGAAGACCAGCTTGTCTGCCACTCCCGAGTCGCAACGTTGCCCAGAGGGAAATGTCTTTTTTCTGACCATGAACTTAGGATGGTGCACCCACGGCTTGTGGTCTGTTACTCCTCCCGGCGAAGTTTGGCTTTTTCGAACGGCCAAGTCTGAAAGTAAAGAATGCTATGCACGTAATTGCCCACGCCCACATTGGAGGAAATCTCTTCCCAACGGAAACCTGGCGGTGGCGAAGTGTCGGAATGTTTTGAAGCAGGGAAGTTTGCCAGTCCAACCCGCAGTTTTCGTAAAGCTTCTCCTCCGTCGATCTCGCCGAACGATCATGCAAGGATACGTCATCGTTAGATCTCGCCGTTCAGGCTCGAGCTCCACATGTTCCACTACATGTTTCCCTGAGGGGGAGCCTGACACCGTGTACTGTACTCAGATGAGGCGGATATCACGCTTGCTCGTGCGTGGGCCATAGTTCTTTCTTCACAGTGGTTCACCGTGAACGTCATATCGACATGCAATCATTGTCTTTTGACGGGGAAGAGAAACGAACGCAGAGGCATGGGAATTGGAACAAAGTAGCCAGGTTGTAAACTTTTTTGATTTGCTTACAGGGTCGAGTCTGAGCCTGGTGCTGCTTCATTTGCCCCCGGGCGCGAATATTGAAAGGGCGCTGCAGACCAGGTGTCTTCCTCCACAGCTAATTTGGGTTTCGCTATCGCCAATCGCCGACAATCGCCTAGATGTCCACGTGTGGTGTCCTACTGATCTCCGTCCGGGATACTGATCCTCCAGTCCGGCCAGCAGGTGGAATAAACAAAATTCATATGGCTGAACGCGAACAGGTGGACAGTAATCAGGTAGAATCCCTAACTCCCGCGAACGTACGTGTGTGTGTGTGTGTGTGTGTGTGTGTGTGTGTGAGAGAGAGAGAGAGAGAGAGAGAGAGGGGGAGAGAGAGAGAGAGAGAGAGAGAGAGAGAGAGAGAGAGAGAGAGAG
>JAOWAR010101427.1:0-12235 GCA_028571005.1 Clathrina lutea | reverse complement strand
TTAGATATTTTTTGTTATTATTGTGTGTGTGTGTGTGTGTGTGTGTGTGTGTGTGTGTGTGTGTGTGTGTGTGTGTGTGTGTGTGTGCGAATATGTGCATTTCTGACTGTGTAATGCGTGAGTGTACTTGTGCTGTGTGTGTGTGAAAGAATATTGTATAGTTGGACTAGGATGAAAGGTGAAATACGATTCAGTTGTCAGTATGCAAAATAAAAAGCTACCATAGCAACAGAAGGCCCGTTTCTTCAGTTGAGGCGCTGTCATCCCGATACAAGAAAAAAAAACCCTACAAGAAACCTCAACATTTCTATGCCCACCTGTTTCGGGACCTATCTCAATGTGTGTGTGGATTTTGTCCCCCTTTATGCCACCTCCATGACCTTTCTTGCACGACTCTGTTCTCAGGTATACCAAACATTGGTCATTTTGTTGGCATCCCTGTGAACCAGACTGGCATGGTCGACATGATTTGCCAGGCCATCGCCAGCCCAAGAGCTAATCTGACGTTCTCGCGTCGTCTGGTTGCCAACGGTCCGCTGGAGATACTTTCCAATGCCACACCACGGGTGACAGTACTGGACAGCATGCCCAATCTGGCCAGGCTGCTTATCTTCAGCGCGCAGCATGGCGACACAGGCAATTACACATGCACTGCCACCAACATGTATGGTTCGAGACAGATGACCGAAACTGTCCTTGTCTATGGTAAGGATGTTAGGAAGTGAAAGGTTAGAGCTGAGTGGCTAGATTTTCTTTTATGTGTGTTAGTTAGGGGTAGGGGGAGGGAGGCTAGAGGAATGAAATTTTAGCATTTCAAGAAACTCAGAAAGTGCTTCGCATATTGTCTGTTGATGATGGTGACTACAAGCTCTGGTCTCAAATCTTGAACCTACCACCAATCTGTCTTTCTTATTTGCTCCGGACAGTGCCAGCAGCTATCACCAACCTTCAGCCAAGCTCAGAAACTCGCGTGAACATCACCAATCGTGTTGTGTTCACATGCTCTGCTGATGGCTACCCTGAGCCAGACATCACCTGGGTGCTGAAAGGCAGCCTGCTATCAGCAGCACTGTCAAACTCAAATGTTGTGAGCACTGGCCTTGGGCTTGTGGAGAGTGTCACATCCACCTTGACTATCATGGCCGCTGAGCGTGTGCACAATGGCCAGCTCTTGTGCATAGCAAGCAACGCAGCTGGCAGGACACGGCGAGCCACCACCATAATTGTGCAAGGTCAGGCCTGGGCTGGAGGATAAAGTCAGTCTACGATGAAGCCTGAATTAAGGTCTCAGTGCTAGGCCTGTTTACAGTGCATTGAAGGGTGAAGTAAGAAATGCAGTCTCTCTAAACATTTAAAACCTCACGGGCTTGAGTACGAGATATGCCAGAATGTAGTGGGGTCATATATTATGAAAATTTACGTGGTGAGAAAACTTTTTTTTTTTTTTTAAGATTATTACAGTCAAACTCTGTCTGCTATAGAGACTCATAGGGGACAATAAATGATGAACTTTGTATTTGAGGTGCCCTGATTGCACCAAGGCGGTATGTGAGTCCGTCATATACCTTGCCTGTAACGATAGATCAACGGTTGACTGGTGAGCTGGAACTTCGAAATGAGGCGTTCATCTCTCGGGAAAAACAATAGGGTTTCGGAGAAAGGTATTTCGAAAGAAAGTGGGAGACCTATCAGGACCGGTGAATCAAAGAAAGGGGAAGAGCTATCAGGACCGGTGACTCACTGGTCAGGACAGGTGACACTTCAACTACTGTGCTTTTCCACTACCTCACAGCATAGGCCTCACTGAACAGCGCTTTGCTATTGAAGGGTCAGTTTGTTTGTCGTCAGGGTGAAAGGTTTAAAAAATGGTCAGCAAAGGGCCAGCTGCTTCGGCACGCAGCTAGTTGGCTGCTGTGGACAACTGAAGAATATCTTATAATAACTGCAGACAGTCGTGACTGTTTTCGCCTTACTGGGCCTCACCAGTGAAGTACTATAATGATAATATAATATGCTACTGCATCAACACATGGAGTACCGACGAGACCCAGCAGCAAGTCACATTGGGCCTTGTCTGTCAACTTGCGAGGGATGAAATGCTGAACTAGACTGAAAAATGTACGCTTTCAGCTTCAGGGAACGGCAAAGAACCAATAAATTGTGAGCATGTGTCCACATTGTCCATAAATGATAACACGCGCTCGAATGATGGCACGTTACCACCAGCCCCATGCATGTTGAATCAAACGCTCCACAGCTAGGGTGCTTGGTTTCCTGAAGATCAAGGTGTGTTCAACAAACTGTGCTTGTTTTCTTGTCGTGTCTTAATGTGTTTGAGTTGACGTTGGTCTGTTAGTAGCAGGCGCTCTCTTCTCCATCACTGAAACTCTCTTTATTAACAGTAGCTCTACTCCACTGTCTGGGTTTGAGAACAAAACAGTGATTGATGCCCTGTAAATCTAAAAAATTCTTATTCTCTTTTCCACAGAGCCACCAGATAGTCCTGAGGCATTTTCAGTCAGTGTGGACGGTGGTCAGTGGACGTTCACATGGACTATGCCGTACTCAGGGAACCTTCCCGTCGTGTACACATGGCAGGCAATGTTTAGCAATCAGCAGGTGACTCGTGTCCTAAGCAGCACATCTGTCCTGATCAATGTCACAAGCGAGCTCCGGCCATTTACAAACTACAACTTCTCAGTCACGGCCACCAATCTTCTCGGAGACAGCCTGCCGGCATTCTTTGCTCAACAAACACCAGAGGCTGGTAAGCTGTTTTAGAAATTCCACATTACGTCGAAAGCTTTTACCTCCACGTTCTTTGGTTGCTGTTCTATTTATACATTGTGTGGCTTGGTCAACTTTCAGCAAGAAAGGATTTTAGGTTGATTGTTTTTGAATTTATCATCTATATTTTCCTTTATTTCAGTTGCCCACGCAAGTTATTAAAAGCATTTTGTCTTTTCTCAAAAGTTGAACCTTTTGGTTCTGCTAAGCTTAGTCTTGTAAGCTTCGATTGAGCAGTTCTGTATACCCGAATGTTCACTCTCCCCACAGTGCCCACATCACCACCTGACAGGGTTCGTTTAACAGCTCTCAGTTCCACGAAGATCTTGGTGTCCTGGCGACCACCCATAGAGGCTAACGGTAACATAACAGGCTATGAAATACGCTACTGCATTACAACAACGCCAATATGCCTTGTGAAGAGTGTGTCCGGACAAACGACCGAGACAACCTTGACAGGGTTGGGAAAGTTTGTTTCGTACAGCGTCTCAGTGAGAGCGAGCACACAGCCCGGAACAGGGCCGTTCTCCGGTGTGGTCTCTGAACGCACCATGGAAGACAGTAAGCACTAAGAACAAACAGTTGACTTGTGAATTGCTCTGTTTGTGGTACAATCGATTTTGACCTGTGCAATTCTTTTCTACGCACTATTACAGTAGGAACTCTAGCTATGCTGTTGTCTGTCTGACTGTGCCTGTCATTGGCATGAGCATGGATGTGTGCGTGGGAGAGAGAGTGTGCGTCTAGAGGATGGAGGTGGGAATGAGAAGTAGAGAGCGGGAGGTTGATTGTATGTACTTTTTTTTTTCTCCTATGACTTCCTCAGGACCATCCCACCCAACCCTCACCAGTGCTCAGTCTCCAAGCTCAACCACTCTCAGAATTACATGGTCGCCACCCGCAGAGCCAAACGGGCTCATTTTGAACTATGAAGTCCGTCGCAACACCATCACCAGTGCCCAGCCTACGTGTTTCGACACATTCTTGGACCAAGTGGTGGTTGACAGTCAGCGCATTCAACCACAGTACACACACCAGCTTACCAGACTTTGTCCATTCACGACTTATCGTGTAGACGTGCGAGCAACAACCATGCAGGGCTCAGGGAACTACTCCGAGCCGTGGTTGGCCATGACAGCTCAAGGAGGTACAGTACTATTAGAGTGAGAATGGAGGAAACTTCACAGATTAACCGCCGACTAGCTCGTTTGATAGCTCCTGCCAAGTTTTGTAATTGGTCTGCCTCTTTGATGAAGACTAAAGTGCGTCAACTTCAAATAGTAACTACACCCATTGATTAAAGCTACACTTTTTCCAATCCTGTGTTAGTTAAAGCTTGAACTAACCCAGTCCAGTGATGGAAAAAAAAACTCTGCCAGTCGCCACAGTGGAAGTAACCAGCAAAATCCACTTGCCAAATTGGAACTAAACTTGATGATGCGATCACCAATGGCTAAAATCAAATGCTGTTTCCATAAAGTAATGGCAGTAACCATGGTAACCAAAAGTTAGGTTTGCATCAACCCATGCAGGACAGGCGCTGGTGCCTTTCCAACCCTACTTTTCCACGGCCGATTGCTTCTCAGCAGCAGCGTCGGACTGACCTCATGAACTGTAAGCCTTAGATTCCAGACCCTGTTCAGATTGGTGGCTGCGCTTTCAAATGAAGTCGAACAAGAAGAGGCTCGCCATCATGCCGGCCAGGTAACAAACTGCCTGTCTCTGTCTCTGTCGTGTAAAAGTTAGGCATGAGGATGGTGTACAGACCAGATGTGTTTGGGTCATGCATGAGAGATCTTTGTCATGCACAGCGCAACTACGCCCATCACTCTTGTGCAGGACTAGCACGCCACGAACTTGCTTTGTGCATGTGCACTGCTGACGGCCGACAACTAAACAAACGTCGAACACCTTTGTGTTTGGTTGGTGTTTAAACATGTTAAAGTCGCATGCAAGCCGCATGCAAGCCGCATGCAAGCCACATGCAAGCCAGTGTTCTGGTGTTCTGCAGTAAGTCAGAATATGCATGCATATGCACAAAGCACTGCATGCACGCAGTATGCGAGGATGCAGATTAATTGTCTTGACAGTCAGCGTCTGGCGACTGCTCAGACAGCTAGCTGTCTGACAGTTCTATCTCACAAAGGTGGGTCGCCAAAATCTGGAACCAGGCTCCATATTCTGGGCACCAAACTGGCACTACGCAGAAAAGTTCACTTGCCAACGGCAGTTTTCCACTCGCCATTGGTGAGAAGGCGACCAGATTTTTCCAGCCCTGTGCGTGTCCCTATTTCAATTCAAGTCATCTACTCGTTCATAGAACTGCTGACTAAGGGTCTGCACTTGTTGAATGAAGATGGCAGTCGAAAAGCATAATGTATAACTGAATTCAAACTTTCCATAACCAAAAACATAATGAGACATATTGCGTCTTTATCTTCTTCCTTGCATGCACACATTTTTCTTCATCTTCTTCCTCTTTTCCCTTGCTCTTACTCAGCACCTGTTGTCGTGATTCCCCAGGGCCCTTTTCCTGTCTTGAAAGAGGTCTTATAGAAAGGTGGTTGCAACATGATTGGTGCTGTGTGTAGAATTGTCGTCATCATAATAGGTTCTTCATGGAATCTTTTCATGTATCAGATTGATGGCGCCCCAACTGATGAAACATGCTATCTGCTGCCCTTGGAATTATGCTTTCAACACTGCCCTGCAACCATAATTTTCATATTTATCGCTCATCTGACTCAATACTGGCAAATATACACAATTGTGCATGTGTGCCTGTGCACACACACCCACCCATGCATTGGCGCGTGAACACACGGAAATAGTTTCCTGACGGTTAGGTTAGGTACCGTAGGCCTTTGGCCTAAGCTCATCATCTGCATTGCTTCCCCGTTTGATTCAACTTAACAGGCTGAGTCTAACTTGACAGAAGTTTGTTGAAAATGTGAAAAAAAGTATATTCCTTCATTTTACCACATGGTTTATGATGTTTGCTATTTGGCTAGCATCGATATATCACACACTGTGCCTGTTAGTTTGCTAACATCCTACACTGTATTTGCTTGTTATGTAGCTATACATAGCTGTGTTCACCTGTCATTTAGGCCACAGTCACACTAACAAAAATCAAGGGATTATAATCGAAAGATTGTTTCAAAAGATTTTCAATCCCAGTCACATTTGCCTTTCGCTCACATGAATAATCCGGTGATTACGAGGCCGATGATTGACCTGTTGTCTTGACTACTGAAAGATTGCATTCTTTCAGAAGTCGACCTTCATGATGGAAATGAGGCACCATGTGCATTGCCGCATTCTCTTTCCAAGAAGACCAAGTGTCGCAGGAAAATCTCTGTGTTTAGCATGCTGCTGAGGAGCATTCTCCTCTCTCCATTCGCCGGGACGTTTTGGCGTCCATTTTCAAGGTCAAGCGTGAAGAAGGCGCTCGAGATTGACACGTCTGTCTTCTTCATGTGGAAATTGCAAAGACTGTGAATCCAAATAGAAGAGAACGTGTACGCCAAAGACGATGGTGACTTGCTGGTGGACATCATGCCGAAAATAATTCCAAAAATAACACGAAAGGACGAAAATATCCAACTGATTATAATAATCCAAGTTAAAGAATCCCCCCTGCAGCGATTAAATCCTTCGGATTATAATCGCATGGATTGTCGAATTTCCATAGCAACGAGGGAATCGGGCGATTACAATCGCTCGATACATTTCAGTGTGACCGCGGCCTTAGCTAGTACCTGAATACACTGCGCTTGCCTGCTATTCAACTAGCATCATACGTTGTGACATTTTACCAGTGTCACATCAATCACATCAATGATATGCCATGGTGTTATGCATAAGTAAAAATACAATTAGTTTTTTGGTCATTGTAAGTTCACAGTGTTCAAGCTGCATCTAGTGTTGACAATTAAGAGTTAGCTATCCATCAGATGCGATTATTATCTCAATGAGATAGTCACAGCTTTCATGCTCTCACCTTGGTATCATTCAACAGCAAGTAGTGCGGGACGACAGTGACAATTTTGGTCAGACCAAATGTAGTTGGCTTGATGCTTAGCCAGAACTGGAGCAACAGACAGAGACGAACAATTCTGTGAGACTATTCGAGAGCGGCCAAATCTGAAGAACGACCTCCCATCAGACACACTACTACCACTATTACTACTTTACTATTACTACTGAAGTATTACCAGTACAACCAGACATCGGCACTGGTGTAGCAGATTTCACTCTGCAGTCTCTTTCCACGGACTATCGCAAACGGGAACTAATGACAAACACCTCACCAAAAAATGTGTTCATCCATTTGTGACTGGTTTTTTTCAAGTACACATGACATAGCTAAAAACATTTAAAGTTTATAAATGGTTTGTGATAATGTTGCCATGGTGATCCTCGTATTTTCTTGTCAAGCTAGGGTAACATTATTTCTCCGTTTTACATCATTTCCTTTCGTCAAAACTTAGTGGCTACGTCGAAAAATACCGAAAATACACAAAAACATAATTTTATTGATCCTATCAAGAGACTTTGAAGATCACTCTATGGACGATCGCGCCGAAGGCAACCTATGCCCTGACGGTATCTGTGAGCACTCCATTGCTTAAACTTTTTCGACATTGGCAAAGTAAAATCAACACTGAAGACATGAAGGCCTGGGATCGACCAGGTGCAAGAAGATCTTTGAAAGTTTCACCTCAAGCCTCGGTGTCCACGGGACTTGAAAGAATTATTCCGAATTATGATGGATACCTCATGAAACGCGAGGACGTGGTTACTTATGTCATCTCCTACAAAGACCACGACCTCTACACTGATGAGGAGCGATATCAGTATAGCAGGCATGAAAAACCAGTGGAAGGAGGAGGACAGTGGCAGAATTACGGCAGGGTGTTTGGAAACTTGCCAAGCCAGCGAGCCCCATGCCCATGCTGACGACTGGTACCAGTAAGACTGGTACTTCATCATGTTCATACGACAGTGACCATGTCCACACGCGTGGTCACACATAGTGCACCAGGGCATACAGGCATACTTTGTGGAATGCTGGTGCATCAGGTAATTTAGATAAAACATGGCACACAAAATGCATGGGGCCACATACACGTAGACCCACCAGTCAAGTACAAGCACCCCAGAGTCACTATTGGCTTCAACTTTTTGCCTCTCACCCCCTCCTCCTCCTCCTCCTCTCTCTCTCTCTCTCTCCTTTCCTGTTTTTTTTCTTTAGTTTGGTTTTGGCCAAAAAGCTATGCGCACTAGTGACATGAAACACAGAAGAAAAACCATGATATGTCTTCAACAAATCAAGCATGCTACCAGGAAGCTCTCACTTCGTAAATTGCATGCGAAGACTTGCAAACCACCACACCACAACTTCCAACTGTGTCCAAAGAAAACGCTTTCTTTGTCTTTGAGTCTGAAGTGCCGAGATAAACCTGGACAGGAGACGAGCCAACATAGTGAAAGTGCTCAGGAAGAAAAAAGAACAACGTTGACAGAACATGTGAGTATTCTTGTCGCCTCGAATGGGGTGGTGATCATTAAAAGAAACTTCCAATCTCTTGACAATCCCTGAAGCTATATGCTAGATTCTAATGTCGTATTTGTAAGTGTGATGAATGGCATTAATTAATACTTCAATATTAGCCATTTCAAGCGGCTAGTCACACACATACACATGCGTCAAATACTCAGACAGCTTCGAGCCAAACACTGATAATAAAATCAATAATTCTTACCACTGTCAGGTGTGTAGGGACTGTGGGTGGTTCCACACACAATAATTAAAATGTCTGTCTGTCTATAAATGTGTGTGTCTGTCTGTCACAAAGTTGTTTGGCCTGTGCAAGTTCCGCGCTCTCTGTCCAAATTCCGATCATAGGAAATTCTGATCTGGCCTCCTATTGCTCTTGATACACATAACTTGTTTCATGCTCACAGGCACAGAGTGGCTGACAGGCACAGAGTGGTTGGGTTGCTGTACAGTGGGGCATTTTTGCCTCATGACAGAGGTCCCCAACATATATAACTGGAAGAAGTCATTTGACTCCTCTGAACCATACAAGTCTTTACCAAGCAAGTCTGAATTCCGCAGCTGGACAGTACAGGAAGCAAGCTCTGTACGTGTTCTCGGTGACAATTAGTGCTGTTCATTGTACTCACAAAACTCAAATTGGCACCAGCCCAACAACACCGACTTCTTGTATCATGATTGAAAGCATTGGGCAGCAGCCGAAGCCGGACAGCGCAGCAGGCAAACTCTGTACGTGTCATCAATGACAATTAGTGCCATTCATCATGTTTATCGACCTAACACAACTGGAGGTGGGCCCGGCTCATGAACGCCGGCATCTCGCAATCGAAAGTATCAAGCGGCCACAGCTAACTGCCTATAGCGATATGCCTAACCAGCCTGCACTGCCCGGACCGACTGCATGTACATGTTGCAGTTGTCCTGCACAGCTTGTGGCTGGCATGCAGGCAGGCATGAGGGATAGTAAGGCACTAGCTGTGAGAACAGCAATGTGAATGCATATCCACCATACAAAAACCGGATGCCTTGCACCTTTTGCATACTAGTAGTACAACACACAAACACCAACATGTTGATGCTGAGACCTTGGTGTCCAGTACATGTTGGCTGGGAAGATGAGAATGCAAGCAAGGTGCTGGCACCAGCGCAATCTAGGCCAAGAAAAGTGCTTTCAAGAGTATATTGTTCCGTTTGCAAAGAAAGAGCTGTCCCGATGGAGGCATGAGGCCCGTGTTGAGGTCCTGGCAATACGTTTCTACCTTCTAAAACACTGATCTGACTCGGAACCTTGAACAATTCTTCCCATACAAGGCACGGGCACATCATGGACTGCGAGGCTCGACGAGACCTGTGATGGTTACACACGCATACACCACTTGCATAAAGTATGGGATGGCCTCTCTACGTGCATGATGTGCACATGCTAAATCTAGTTTGTGATGTAATAACTTCGATCATGTGGCAATAAGCTTCTGGATATTTTGATAAAAAATAATCCTCTGGCTATATGCTTTCAGAAAGTACATACTTTATTGGGAGGATAAGTGAACTTCTAGGTGAAAATTCGGGCATAATCACTCGAAGTAGCAACATCCACATTGATCATCCAGGATCGCCTTAATTTGTTTTGTCAATAATGGTTTGGGCATTCTGTTGAGTTACCAATTCACTAGCTGCCACCAAACGCACTGTCTGTGCATAGGTTGAAACTAACCTTTCCTTTCTGAAGCTGCTTTCCAAAAGCGAACAGTGCTGGTTTAATGGACCTCTCCTCGGGTCCTTCAATGTTCGCTCCACGCCTGAGATCGACTTCATCACAGGGAATTTGTCGCACTTTGCCCAATGATGATGCGACCTAAACAGAGGATTTTGGAGAGAATTGAAATTGTGCGTGTATCGTTT
The DNA here is from genome assembly GCA_028571005.1 of Clathrina lutea. NCBI lineage: Eukaryota > Metazoa > Porifera > Calcarea > Clathrinida > Clathrinidae > Clathrina > Clathrina lutea. The sequence continues at coordinate 1,983 of JAOWAR010101427.1, read as the reverse complement.
GACGGGAGAGAATGAAAGGGAAGGGGGGAGCCCGGCAGACGCGACGGGTATGTTGAAAGGTAAACAGAAGAGGGTGGATGAGCAAGAGCATGACAGAAAAAGAAAGTGCAGTGCTGGGAAAAAACAAGTGTGCCAAAAAAAATACCAAAGGACAAGAGCAGAGGATGATTGTGAACAAACATGACAGAGACATAGGAAAAAATTTGGGATAGAGTACGTGTTGCTAGCCGGCTTACTTAACAGGGACTGACCTTCCATTCCAATGGCAGTGGAGTCCTGTTCACCAGCCAATATGGTGCAAAGACTTTAACGTGGCAAGTCACATTACCGCTCACACTCACTGCAAGGTACTGTTCAAGGAGTGGCCACAGACACTTCAGTGAGGATCTGATGTAACTCCAAGGTCATGACTTGTGCTAACGTTATAAGGCAATACAACATGCACAGAATCTTCACCCAATGAATGCAATGGTTTATAGACGCAAGTACATAGTACACAGAACGTGTATTGTGTTAACAGAAACACACTGCAACGGTTGTTACTATTAATAGCAGTATATACACCGGGGATGACTGATCTCGTAAATTGCCACTGAGGAGTTTAAAGTCACCTACAAGCTTCTCAACTGGAGAAGCAGACTTCATTTTCAGCGGGTGGATGTGGCTGTCTGTGTGATCTACTGCCTGAAAATCAGTTGGACGCTTGAAGAAATGAAACGGCTTGTGCTGCTGAAGAGAGAGTTGGCCACTCCACAGTCTGCCACAGTAATTCACCAACTGAAGGGGAAGGGGAGGCGAGAAGACTGAGAAGCGAGACGGACATTCTCTAGACAGATATTGAACTGTCCAAAAATCTCAAAATGAGGGAAAAGGGAAGATTGTGAATATATCACAAATAGCAGCAAAGACGATGAAGTTACCATACACCATCTCCCACAAGATGTACAATGTGTAAGATTACGTGATAACAGTGTAAGTGTGCTCACTCATATTCGATGTAGATTTGTATGTACGTTGCGCAAAGTGTGTACCTTCTTTCGCAACACTGTCTGGCTGTACAGCACATGTGCAGGTCCTGCACACACTAACTGTCATGCTGGTGGAAATGGTCAAGGATGATTCTCATTCTTCTCCCTTCTCTGCTTTTCCCTGTGTCTAGTTGAATTATGTGTTTCTTTGTTTTCTGGGTGGATCTTTGGGGGTTATCTCTCGCCTTTCTCTTTCCCTGTCTCAATTCCTGTCATCCTGTCTTCTCGACCCCATCCCTGCTCATCCTCACGGCCGGCCACGTGATGATGAACGAAGCTCGCCTCATCCCTTTTCTCCTCCAGTTTTACATTGGTACCCAACTTGGGGCTCGCTTCATTCTTCTCCAATTTTACAAAATTAATGCACAAGCAACCATTCCTGCGAATTTCAGCCCGTTAACCGTGACCACCGATTGCCTTCTTCCTTTCTGATCTGACTATTGTAACAACTGTATTGTTGTAACAATCCTATTATTGTGACAATTGTATCATTGTAACAATCGCATTATTGTAACCCTTGTATTGTTGTAACAATTGGCTGTTTACATTTCTTTCTTACCCCATCTTTCTCCATCAAGCATGTCAAAGACAAGTCAAGACTTACATCAACCTGCAAAAGTGGAGATGTTGTGCCGAAAACATCAGTCGACAGTGAAACCTCCTCCCCAGCCACCAGCTGTCCATTGGAATCCTAGGAAGAAGAAGAAGACTCTAAGCCATGCACCAAGATCACTTAAGTCAGATAGTCAAGTGTAGGAATGTGGAGGTTTACTCAAATTAAATGGAGTCGAGATTAACAAGCTGCACACCGCGGAATAGTGATAGTTTCCCCAGTCCCCCCCCCCCCCCCCCCCCCCCCCCCCCCCCCCCCCCCCCCCCCCCCCGCCCCCAGCCACCAGAAGAGAAACACAGCACAAAAACCAAACACAACACACAACACAACAGAAAGAGACAA
>JAOWAR010101316.1:0-12236 GCA_028571005.1 Clathrina lutea | reverse complement strand
TAGAGGTAATGAACGCTGGCCACATTCTTCCATGCAAGCGATCTCCAGGTATGTTGCAAAATGGCCATCATGGGAAGGGCTGGGCTGTGGAGTAATTTTGTGACTGCTGTGCTGTCGTAGGAAGGCAGTGGCACTGACAGCATGAACAGGTCGTTGGCTGCAGCATATTGCAGACTCACACTTCAAAAACTGCAGTGTGTATGATGTGCATACAACATGTCCCATTAGGAACTACATCTGCGTAATGCCTGCAGCAGTGCTTCCTGCTATACATGTATCTCCCTTATCCCAGCTGCAAGAAACGCTGCTGCTCTCACTCCAATGTTAACAGTGGTTGACTACAGTTAACAAAACTCTGGAAACAGACGACTACACATCATCTGCAAAATTTGGTGTTGCAGGATGCAATTCTGGTCTTCCAATGTTCACTTAAAGTGAGAAACCAGCCCAATCAACTGCGGCGGCCACATGCTCCATTTTCTCCAGAGCTGTCCACATTTCGGGCAGAGTCAGGCTTGAGACAGGGTTGATCGCTAGCTCAGCGAGCGATTTCATAGCCGGTCGCACGTCATGTTTCTCCTTGGAGACCGCCTCGCTGCCCTTTGTGATCGAGCTATTTCTCCTGGATCATATTTTTGTGCTGCTCGTATATAGCAACCACCTGCTTGTGATTTGTGCAGGCATCAACAGCGCTTTCCAGAACGGATATGAAATATTTTCGCGCCAGGACGTTCTCAGTAAGTGAAGCAGAAGGGCTAACCCCAATCTTTTCAGCATGCGTGCCTGCCTTCTAATTTCACCACAGCAGCCGCACTCGCCGGAGCAAGAGTCGTCAAGCTTGTCATAGTGGAACAACCATTATTTTCAGACCTGCCGAAGCAAGAGGTCTTCTCGGTAGGCGTCAGCCCTCCACAGCGTGTTGAAATCCAAGCCATCAGTGATGGTGTGTCACTATCTCGAGCAGCAGCGAACCGTTCCAGCACCTGCTTTCGCTCGTCCGTCTCCCTCCATTTGTATTGGGTCCACCGAAACCAGTCCTGGCGGGCCGTCTGTTCAGATTTTCTTGCCCACAGAGCCTCAATAAACTGCTCATAGGCCAATGCTTCAGGATGTGAGAAGAAGGTGGCCTGTTTGGACAGGCACCCGAAAAGGGTGAGCTGCTTGGCCATTTCCACAACTCAGCCCTGGTATTGTTGTTGAAGGACTTGACCGTGAGAGACGTGAAAGCGGAGGTCGCATCACAGCGAGTCTAGGTGTGTACTGGACGTATGTGCATATGTACATATGTGGGATAGCATGAATGCCAAGGCAAAAGTGCTGAGCTGATCTAGAATGCACAACACCATCAATATGCTGGCTAACCGATGCGATGCACCGCAGCATCTGCATGTACACATGTACGTGTAGACACATGCATGTCGATCGACATGTCAGATGTAACCGGCCCGGACCGGAATTTTAAATTTCGCACCACACTGTCATGCATGTTCGATGATGCAAGCACAAGCTGAATGTAGGCAATAGGGAAGCCCATGTACTAAACAACACAGAAAATGAATTTTTCAATCTGTATTTACCTCCAACCCACCCGCCCCATTCCGTCGTGAATATGGATTTTAAAAAGTTCGATAATTACGGACGGTCCCTTATGTGTGATTTCAGCCCAGCCCATCAAAGAAAAATATCCAGCCAAGACTTTGATAACCACTTCTGGTAGTTTAACTGACTGTACTGATGGTTCTAGCTCGAGCAAAGCAAGCTCTCTCTCTCTCTCTCTCTCTCTCTCTTGTTGTTGTTCCCTCTTTTCTCACTTACCTTTACGACGCCTTCCTGGTGCATGGTGATACAGTTCTCTGCCCGTCGCGACAGCTGGTTCAGAGCACGCGCCGTCGCCCGGTGGACCAAAGGATCCGGTGACCGGAGGTAGTGCACAATAGGTGCAACAGCAAAGTGTGTTCCGAATGACTCACGATTGTTTCCCCATGCACAGCACCTTTGGAAAGATCAACGAAAGGGACAGAATCTGTTATGCTTATCTTTGCTCAAACAATAGAATCATTCCGATACTACTGATGGTCATGAGTCATTGCGGCCTGCTCAGCCAGTTTTCAGAAGAGCGAACCTAACCTATATATTTTTTGGCGGCATGCCTTGCTCAGCTGTGTGGAGGTTGTGACGTATCACATTATGTAGCATGACGAGGAAGAGAGTATTGTCTTCCACGTATAGTCATGCCATTCCGCATGATCCAGTTAGAAAAGGAAGATCTGGTGATCAGACAGCTAACGCTTCTAAATATTAATCCCAGAGAGCCTTGCTTCATTCGCAGTGGGCTTAATTTGTTTTCAGATTTGAAGACCGGACCTTTCTCAGTTTCCTATGTCTTTCCTAAAATGAAGGATGGTGCAATATTGAAATTTCCATACAGCTAAGGAGAGTAATACACCAAATGACACACCTATTATTAAGTTAAAATATTGCCCGACACCTCTTGTCTGTTGTGTCTGCTCAAATGAGAAGAGTGGGATAATTAAATATATCTTGCTGGGCAAAAATAGGACAATAAATCGCCCCACTTGTACTCAGGTGGATGAAGGCATAAAACACCCAGACATTCCTGAATTGTGCATCCCTTCCATGTCTTTGCCTCTTTGTATCAATCTCTCTTGCCAAAACGAGGGTGAGCGATCTAACGGCTTTGTCCTTTCGAAAGTGTTGATTTGGATGGAAAGAAGACCCACAACACCACACACACAGCACTGTTGTGTATGACAGCCTCAGAGATAGTTTATTCGAAAAGAGATGAAGAGATAAGAACACAGGAGAGTACAGTATGTCTACTTTCAAGCTTCATGGAAGTGAGACAACTACGTGTGTACCATACACCAGTGACACATGTCAACAAGCACCACACACAACACCACACGCAACACTATATACAACACCACATACACACAACACCACACACAACACCACACACAGCACCACACACAGCACCACACACAGCACCACACACAGCACCACACACAGCCCCACACACAGCCCCACACACAGTACCACACACAGTATCACACACAGTATCACACACAGCACCACACACAGCCCCACACACACAGCACCACACACAGCACCACACACAGCACCACACACAGCACCACACACAGTACCACACACAGCACCACACACACAGCACCACACACAGCCCCACACACAGTACCACACACAGCACCACACACACAGCACCACACATAGTATCACACACAGCACAGGAAATAATGATTTGATCGTTAAACAACTGTTTCTTTCGACGTCACAATGCTGGCGATGAATGCTCTAAATTCTGCAGGTACATGATCAGGTACCACCAAGCGCATCATGGATATTTAAGCGAAAGTAGCTATGACAAATTAATGACTTGTCTAGCATTTCAGAACATTGTCTTCTTCTGTCTGTCTCTCTACCGCCCCTCTCTCTCTTTCTCTCGAGCAAACTCATATACACACACAATCGATTATTGCCATTGAGCTACCCAAGAACGCAAGCTTTACGCAGCCATGCAAGATGTAGAAGCCCTTTCAAATGGTCAATTTCAACAGCTAGACAATTTTTTTTCCTCCTCAAATGTCTCCTTATCTTTTTTTTTTCTCATTTAATCTTTACATCCCTGTCGGATGACCCACATCCCGAGTGCCCTATTCTGTCTTGAAACAGGTTTCAAAGTAGGTGGGTATAGAACTGTGTCTGGGATTTGCATAGGGCTTTTTCACATTTCAGGATGATCGTACGTCAACTGATGAAATGGGCCAGCTGCTGCTCATGCAAACTCTATTTCAAAACTTCACAACAACCTGCATTTCACCTTTCTCACTCGCCTTACCATCTTTTTTATTAGTTTTGACACACACGCAAGCGCACGTGCACTGATCCACACCATATGTCACAACATTGACACACTATGTCACAATATCGTTATGCAAAATATGCTCTGTTGCAACCAGTAGCATCCATACCTTGCAATAGCTTCAGCCAGGTGTTTGCGAAGAGGATCATTTTCCTGCCAAGTGATGAATGCGAAAAATGCATGAAAGTAATTCATTTTGTTTGAGCTCAGAGTGCATCTTCATTGTATCCCGGACGTATTAATTGATATCACAGATCGTATTAATTGATATCACAGATCGTATTAATTGATATCACAGATCGTATTAATTGATAGCACAGATCGTATTAATTGTTATCACAGATCGTATTAATTGATATCACAGATCTGGGAAGTCTGGCATACTGAAGCACTGCAGTTTCAGAGAAGAGCCCTACAGGTCTTCACGATAAACCGAGATGTTTTATTGAGCTCATATTGTTAGGGTAGTTTTTTTTTTTTCATTGACATCATTGCTATTGTGCATCAAGTATTCGGTCTCTGGACAATCTCAGAGGTGATGGTTAATTACTAATGTACTGTACCCGCAAGCACCGCTCAAGTATTCAAAAGCATAGCCAAAATTGAATTCATACTGATCAAAAATCGAATTCAAACTGATCAAAAAGTGAATTCATACTAATCAAAGAGTGGATCCTGAAAATGGTACTCTGTTAGTTCTTCCAAAGGGGGACTTGTAAGAGGAATATTCCTAAGATCACCACGTGTCTTTGCAAGTGGTCAATTTACCACACATGCATTTCAGAACATGTGGTGGGCAAATTCCCCACTGCAATGCCTTTTTTCCCTAACCAACAGTGATATACTTGACGCCTGTAACATGCTTTAGTCAATCAATAATACACCAGCAGGTAGCTTTCAAAGCAGTCTTCAGTACCCGCTTGTTGAGTTCTCTTAAAATAGAAGCCTAAATTCTTAACAGTTATAGCCTTAGTGTTTGCTAAATTGCTGGTGGGGATTCTAAGCTTGTGAGTGGCAAATCAACTGGGTAGCCCATGACCACTATTCAAATCAACTGGGTAGCCCATGACCACTATTCAAATCAACTGGATAGCCCATGACCACTATATCCAGTGACAATATTGTTATGCTAATTTTCTCTGTTCAAACACCACTGCTGTCTCAAGTTAATCAGTGATACTAGCAACAACTTGTCAGAGATTAAAATGACTGTGCATTTATAGATGATACGGCTAAATAAGATCTTGAATAGTTGATGCTTAATACCTTTAGAGGTGCCATACTTGGGGGCCTTCGTCCAAATCGGTACACAACATGCTGCGGGGGAAAAACTGCCTTACATCACGTCACGGATGTGATTTTTGATTATGCAATTAAATTAAGCACAATGTATACATGTTACAATGTATACATGTCACAATGTATATATGTTACAATGTACATATGTTACAATGTATACATGTTGGGCCATCATGATAATTATATAGACCTACCACTGTTACAAAATATTATTCTCGCATTCAAATATATAGTCAATATAAGTCACAGCGGCACTGTGCAGACAGATCAGGTTATGCTTAGAATCAGTTGCTATGGCATTCAAGGTTCACAAATTGTGGCTTCTTTTCCTCAGCAACTGTGGATCGACTTTATTTTACAGCCTGATGCAAAGTTAGTGCTTATCCAACTCCAACTTGTTCAAGGTTTTGGTGTACTTGGTTAAAATAATTGTTGCAGCAAGCCGTGTTTTTCATCTGGCCAGTGTTAATTGCTCATTTCTGTAGTCACAATCACCTAACTGATTCACATAAACAGCGTCTCGTTGGAATAACGGTAAAATTAGACACCCACAGCAGCCTTCCACAACAGACGCCTTAACTTGCTATCTAGTGGAAGTTGCAATATAGCACCAAAAGTACAATTGAAACTGTTGTCTTACGTCGGCTTCTTCTTGTTAAATGGGTCTATTTTTCGACAAGGTGCTCATTCGCAAGGTTTTTTGCTCCTAACGTTGGTAAATCAGTGCTGTTCTTTACTGGCAAAATCGATCAGCAGTGGAGTCATACAATGGAGTCAAAACTCCTTTCAAATTGCTAATGAGAAGAATCTTGAATGCTACGGAGACAATACTACATGAGGACGATCTATAGTTGGAATATCTGTAGAGACTTCGGTAAAACACATCTTCTGGCTCAGAGCACATTCTTTCATGTACTGTGAACATTATAATCATCGCATTCATGCATATTTTCATTATGCAGCGGCAATCATCCGCTTTGCGTTTAATTCACCTGCTGCTGTGGTTACTTGTTGAAAGCGATCAGACTGTGATGATGTTCATCTGAGACATACCGTGAGTGTCAGACGGGCCAGCAGTGGTACAACGCCATGGTCCGTGATGACCGCCAAGTTCTCCTCGTCCAGAGCAATGTTGGCGATGGCGGCGCACACACTTGCCAGAACCTATATCAAGGAGCCCGCCGAGCAGAAGTCTTACGTACCAATGTTGAGCAATTTCACACAGAAACACTACACAGACAGAATCATGCATTATGCCAGGTCTACCTTGAAGTGTCAAAAACAGCTTTTCTTGTTTCGGTGTTCTACGCCATCATCAGTTAAGAGCTCAGATAAAAGCTGAGGAAATGCTTTGAAAAAACCCTTTTTGACACTTAATGAGTCACCAAGCATATTTAAGCACAATTCTGTCTGTATCACTCTATGTAAAAGTGTCATCATCGTGGCGAATGTGTCATCCGCCATTTTGTTGCATACTGGTCTGTCATGGCTACCTCTTCCCTCTCTTTCTTCATTGGTTACAATCTGTGTTCTCCTCTATGACACCGTCTCCTTTGTGAGTGGTCTTGGGAACAATACAATCATGTCTCGCGTTCATGAGGAACATTCAGTGAAACCAGAGAAGTATGCTGATTAATGAAACAAGCAATGAAGAGCAAGGGAGGGAGAGAGAGAAAGAGAGAGAGAGAGAGAGAGAGAGAGAGAGGGAAGTCATTGACCTGGCAATTTTCTTTGTTCATCAGCAAGGAATGGTTCTGCTTCTTTTAAATTACAGTGGTCTGGCAGTGTGTAGAGATTAGAGAAAGCCCTTACTGCATATTTTAATGAGCGAAGCACTTCTGAACCATATTCTTAACGAAACTGTTGATTCAAATGTTCATATGCAAAGTCACTACACACAAATAAAGAATGAGGTCAAGAAATACAATTCTCTCTCTCTCTCTCTCTTGTGCGTGAAAGCGTAAGGGTGATCAATTGGTCAGACATTGAGAACTGAAATGGTAATCAATTTTTTTGACACGGATAGCGATTCCCTGCAAATATTTTATTACGTCAGTGTACATGTACTTCACCTCCTGATCTTCGGACTTCAGTAGACCAACGATGAGTTCAAGACCACCGACAAATGATCGAACCAACTCCCCAGCGTCCTGTGAATGAGAAAAGAAAATGAAGAAAGAGAATATTGAAAACAATTGCAAGTTGGAAAAGATGGCTATTCACAGGACATGTACAGTAATCCTTTTGTTTATTATAACCAAAGAAACATTGTTTGTATCTGCAACAATTGATGCGGAGATAAAATCATTATATAATTGAAAGATTTTATTACAGATATTAGACACCACTCTCATTAAAACAGACGCTAACAATCCAAAACAACAAAAAAAAACACTTCGAAGAAGCCTCGATGATTAGATTTAATAAGCTCTTTCAAGACTGGTGAATTGTGGAAAAAAAGAACTTTGAATAGGTTATTTTAGATATCGAAGAAACTTGATTGACAGTGTGGAGATTTTGTACACACTGAAGTTTCTTTCTTTTTTTTCTTTCCTTTCCTTTTATTTGCAAATTTGGGAGTGCCTGTTACGAAGAAAGAGCGTGACTGAAGCAGCTTTAGTGTAGCACCGAGGAGAGGCGTGCTCATCTGATCCACACATCTCTGAATTTTTCGTTGTCTGCTTTGTCAGTAAGGCAGGAAATTGCCCTTAGGGTTGAAAGTCTGTCTTCTTGTCGAAAAGGATGTCACTGTTCAAACATTGACAAGAGGCTTTCCTCTACACAATTACTAGACCTTGCCTGGCTAGTGCCTAAGGCTTTGCCTCAAGGACTGTGTGAGGCCTTGGGCTCTATTCTGTTGCTTGTTTTACCTGTGCTTTTTCAATGCAAGGACAAATTGCCCAGGCTGCTGATGAAACCACCTACAACACCCAGGAAAAAGACGTCACAAATAGTGAGGAAAATAAATTATTATGTTTGTATAAAAAAAGCAAACTTCACCATGGTGAGGGCCAAGAAGCTGCTAGGTGGGGTCAACGATGAAGAGAGGCAACGAGAGATCATTTAATTTTTTTACGAAAGAAAGAGGGAGAGAGAGGGGGGGAGGAGGGAGGGCAAGAGGCATTATCTGATATGCTTTCTAGATTGTTACCTTTCTAGATTGTTACCTGTGGGTTTGGTGACTTGAGCAAAGACCAAAGAAGTCGAACACCATCTTGCTTGTCAATGATCCTGCACCATAAGGAAAGTATGGGACAGCCTTAAATACAGCTTTCATTGAAGGTATTTTAAATGGTGGTTTGCGATATACATCAAACCGTAGCTAACGGACACACACAACTGCCTATTGGTCACGTGCCATGCGTGGCACGCCATTTGTACACATCGCGCGCATGCTCTGTGCTAGCCTTGTCTTTGGTTCTTGCTCTGGTGAACATTGTGGTTGACACTTTTGCATCTGGCTTTTCCCACCCACCCGCTTCCTCGACCAATGCCTTATTCTTGCCGTTCACAATGCAATCTTGAATAAGAGCGGGGGTGCTCACTCACTCGCGGCCCAAAGCACAAACAGCACGGTCCCGGCGGACCATCTGTGCCTACGGTCCCAGCGGACGCCATTCTCTGTGCCTTTTGCACAAGCGGTGCCTTTCGCACCAAGCAGTGCCTGTGCGCTCGCTACAAACAGTGCCAGTGCACTGCACTCGGCCGCTCACTCACTCACAGCACCCCCACTTGCCCAAAATCCTGGTGTGTAATCCTGGTGTGTGATGGGAGTTAACTGACCTCAAGGCGTCGCCAACTCCTATGTTATATTGCATGCACGCAGATTCCAATTGAGGGTAGTACGGCAATGCTTAAGGCGAAACTTCTCAAAGACATTCCTTACATAGAGCTTGAGGCGAAACTTCTCAAAGGCATTCCTTAGTTTCATCCCTTCAGACATGCAATTGCATTGGGATTTTATATGTCGATTAAGGCAGCCATGAGCTTGCTTGTGTTTGTAGACGTCCAACTACTCTAGGGTAAACCTTTTTTAAAGAGGAGTCAGAGAAGTTTAAATTTGGTGCTAACTTTTTCGGCCTCTCGTAATCTCGAGATAGAAGCTTAGCCCTATGCTTTCCTTTCCCTCAAAAAATGATGGTGTCAGTACACCACATTGTAGACATCTGATAGAAAAACTCGCCCTTAATGTTCCTGGTGTTTACCCTGGAGTCTTTTGCAGTGCATATTTGAAAAAGCTCAAAATTCTCCTCAAACTAAGTTTTGAAAAACTTTGCACATTTTGAGAGAAACAGGAGAAAGAATGTACTAAGTTTACCTCTAGCATTCAGTGGCAGTCTAGGAGTGCAGTACTGAGGAAATGGTAGAGTAAAGGATGCGATTGCTGCACAGCAGCTTCACTGAGTCTAGGGCTGGGGTATTGTTAAATAAGTTCTGTTGGAGACAACAATATTGGCTGGTAAGTAATGCTGCGCTTGAAATGCATTGATCAAAGTGAATTTGAAACAATTAAGCTGAAACAATTAAGCTGGGGATTGGCTGCTTACACCATGTTCTCTGTATCGAGAGCGCACGCTCCCACAGCGTGAGTCACGTTGATGAGCAATGGCTGGTTGGTGCCGGTCAGTAGGTTGATAAGTGATGGAATACCACCGCTCTTGCGCAGTGTGACACGGTTCTCTGCCTCCTTGGCACATTCACTAAGGGCACCAGCAACATTTACCAGCACCTACAGAAAGAATGGTTCAGGCTCCAGAGGACGGACAAAAACTGAACAACCTTCCTCTGCTTTGGCCTCTTGCAATCAGTTTTGACAAATCTCAAAGAATAGATGCCCTCCTCTCATACTCAGCACATCCCTCTTTGATATTGCGTTGAATGTGATTTGCGTGCGATTGTTCCCAGCACACATTACACACTTCTGCTGTGGATGAATGTGCCTGTGCATTGATCAACCACTTGCTATGTTTATAAAGACTAAAAGAAAACGCCTTTTTGGAACGGATCAGTTTTCTTGCTGGGAGGAAGAATTCTGCCAAAACGTTGCAAATAAAGAAATTACACTGGAGAGAAAAAAAAAGGTTCTGAAAAACATTTTGTCAATCTGCCATCAGATCAATTGAGTTAAGGGGGAGTGGTATGTTTTTTCTCATTCATTGAGCATGACAAATGCCGTGAAGAAATTTCTCATCTTGGCCGTGAACCTACCTCACATGTGCAGGCACTATCAAATTTGAAGTCTAGTGCAACCTAAGCATTATACTAGTCAGAGCATGATCTCCAACTACCTGGGTTCTATTCCAGGTCTGCCCATTGTTTCTTTTTTTTCCTTTTGTTCTTACTCTCTCACATTTGCGGGAGTTAGTGATTCGATCGATCTCTGATAATTGTGTTTCCCCGCATGAGAGCATAATTAAGCTCGCCTTTCTTGACATACTAGAATGTGATGGCAAGGGATTTTTGTGGAAACTGAAAAAAAAAAGAGGACCAATCCTTGCTGTATTAGTTTTAGCAGTCTGTCTCACCTCCTCAGGCTGATTGGTCAGAAGTCCAACAAGCAACTCTACCACCTTGAGCTCCCGAAGCCTGCAAGTCATTGGAGACAGCGGGTTGTTTAAAACACCTTTCTGATGAGGAATAAACTTAGTGCTACTTCAACATGCTGCGCATTGAGTGAAAGGTTATCTGAACGAGCTCCTTTCCAGGCAATCAATTATACTTGATATAGGTAAGTCCTCATCCTGTACAGTAGACATCCACCAACCTGACACATTTCTACCACACACCGTACCCGAAACTTAAGACACGACCCTCGGCCAACCCATATGTCACTGTACAATACACTTCGGTGATATCAATGACAACAACAACAACAACAAACAAACAGGCAAATATGGCACCTCGTGCAACGCACCTCTTGACGTTCTCCGGACTAAGTGTACATTTCCAAATAGCTCCTGTGGCAGCAGCCAGCAGTGGCTTGTTGCCTGCTTCCTGCAGCAGCTTCACCAGGGGCTTCAGACCTTCGTACTCCCGGACAAGGTGACGTGTAGCCTCTTCCTCTGCACACTATAGGAGAAACAGACAAAAAAAAAATACCGGATCTTATAACCTCTTTTCCTCGCTTTAGTGGGACCTTTATCTGATTTTCAGATTTACAAGATGACCATCAGCAGTAGATCATCAGGAAATCACTGGCATGGATGTAACAAAGCAATTTCTGCAGTCAGCGCCATTACCGATCCATATAGGTTCGAGGATTCATCAAACAGGACTTCACTCGTTTTGTCTGGCCATTTCAGCCGATCAGCCGATCAGGGCTACTGCGATTCAATGCAAGTGGCACATGAAACCACAGCAGGCTACTTAGCATCAATTACATGACGAGGTAAGCATTAGTGTCTCTAAATCTCCCTGTACTGACTTAGGTCATGAAAAACTATCTCGCCTTGGGCTTGTGAAAAACCTAATTCTCCTTTGGCTCGTGAAAGATTTTATCACCTTTCCCTTGAATTCCTTATAACTAGGCCTCATGTCATGGCAAAACACCTTCCAACTTATGTCTAGTCTTGACTTGTCATTACACAACTGTTCTTTCATCACTCACTGCATGCATAGGTGCGCCAGTACAATGTCACATCAAGAAACAACCTGCAAGGTGCATGACAGTATACATCATGCTAGGACTGTGCTTGACAGACATAATGCATGTATGAAGTGCTCATAAGGATGCCATGGCATGCATACGGCATGGCATGCGTATGGCATGGCATGCATATGGCATGGCATGTATATGGCAAGTACATGGCATCCAGAACCCGAGGAAGGCTGGCACAGCGCATCCGAAACGTCGTTCGAAATATATTTATATGGAGCTGTGGCCTAAAAGAGGGAGTATTTTCTACATACAAAATAATTTTGCTTCATCAATGACTTCCTAATGGTCTCTGCTGTTACTAACTCCATCCAAGGTGGCTGGGGGGGGGGGGGGGGGGGGGGGGGGGGGGAAAACATAATTTAAAACCTTTTTGAAATT
>JAOWAR010101205.1:0-12236 GCA_028571005.1 Clathrina lutea | reverse complement strand
CTGCGCTAAATTCATCGATTTTCGCAAGGTATTATTGAACACCAGGGGCTAGGGGTGTATGAGATATAGTGTACTTCCGTACGAGTACGACCCCCGGAGATTAAAAAAAAAAAAAAAAAACCAGCAACACGGCCGGAAGGTGCCTGTCACTTGAGGTTTATCGGAGCAACATTTTTTGACTCTTGATGTCTTTTACGCAAGTTTCGGCGTTTAGGGTTGGCCGAGTGGCAGAGCAGTTAAGGTCCGTGGCATTCTGGCTGTGCTAGGCGCTGAAGCCGCAAGTTCGAGCCCTTCCCGAGTCATTTCTTTATTCTCCTCAGCTGGAAAGTTTAGTACAACACTTCAAGCGGTACCCTCCGGGACGCCCCTGATCACTGACTGAACAGAGAACTAATTAGCGGCCAGGAATTTCTTTTCAGAACTTACTCGGCAAATCGGTCCAAAAGTTAGGACCGGGCCGCCTAAGGCCCTAACCTACATTAAACCTTGTGAAAATTCAAGCGTGGCAGTCAACTGCGTCCCCGTGCTGACGTTGGATTCAAACAAAAATTAATACCCTTTGCCGGTGGTTCCGGACCACTTTAAGTCAAATCTGCAATGAACATTCCTCATGATTTGACAATAGGGACTCAGCAGACTAGTTTGATTTGCGTTGCCTGATACAATGCAAAAACATGTTCGAAGAATTAAGCTAAATTGAAGGCAAAAGTGAAGAGGAGCAAGTTAATGTGAATTTTGGGCTGGGGGGATTATGACACGTATCAGCACTGCAACAACTTGCTACTGCACATGACAGCAGCAGCTGCAATCTCCTTCAGCATTGCTAGTGGCGGACCAATTTTCAGCAGGCGGGTTTGAGGAGAGGGTGAGCTCAAGAGAGGCGGAACTGCCAGGTGCTGAGGCGCCGGCTGTTTGAAGAAGCGCAGGGTCAGTGGCGGAGCTGGATCTTAAAGGGAATTCATTTAGAGACGATGTTCAATTTAACCGAGAATGCAGGGAAATGTGTATTTGGAACGAAATTTTCCAGGGGAGCATGTCCGTCATCCCCCCCCCCCCCCACAGTGGACTCCTCCTTCGCCCTTGGGAGACCATGTTTCGGTCACATACATTTCACCTGCACATATGAAAGCCCGTTCACCATTTCACACCTGAAAAGACATTTGTTGCCCTGTACAAAAGTTGTCACAGCCCACAATAGGTTCATGCTTATCACAAATGTCCACATGGTCGCAAAATTAGATTGTTTTGAAACCTTCAAACCG
This sequence comes from Clathrina lutea, assembly GCA_028571005.1. Lineage (NCBI taxonomy): Eukaryota > Metazoa > Porifera > Calcarea > Clathrinida > Clathrinidae > Clathrina > Clathrina lutea. Next base: position 10,974 of record JAOWAR010101205.1, on the reverse strand, counting down.
GCCTTCCAACTAGAAGATGGATCATCAGTGTGAAGTTGGGAGGAAGGCAAGATAACGATGCTCAAATTACTTGCCAATGTTCAAAGCCCATGTTCATCCACCAGACGATAGATAGGGATAGCAGAGAACTTCAAAAAGGCTTAAGAGCTTTTTCTTGTTGTTTACAATCATATTACGGCTACCCCCTCCCCACCACCATAATTGCAATGGATATTGTGTGTTATGCATGTTGAAAGACTACCGAAATGCAAGAAGATCCATTAGCTAATCACTAGCCCGCCTCTGGAGCACATGATGCCAGAAGTTTTAAAACTATTTTGTATGAGCTTTCATTCCTTTTAACGCCTGTCTACTACAAACCAGCAATTTGAACAAGGCAGCAGGCACCTCATTATTGGTGGTTTGTAGGCAAACTATATGCGAAATGCTTCAGATGGAAGCTGGATACGCATCCCACAGTCTCGAAATAGTCTCGAAATAGTCTCGAATTAGTCCACACTCGGAAAACAGTTGGCCAGCAATTTTTGAGTGTTGATTTGGTTGAAACTGCACCAGAAGAGGCCAGAAAAAAACTGTCACTTTTTGCGTTGAAAATTGTACCCTCCTGACTCGAGAAAGTTTTCCTAACAATGTTCATGGCTATTAGAAGATTAGCCCGCGGGCGTCAAACTTCATTGGATGGCCACTTCCGTGCATGGCAATGGGAAAGGGGAACCCTTCTCCTTCTCCTCCTCCTCCTCCTCCTCCTCCTCCTCCTCCTCCTCCTCGTCCTCCTCGTCCTCCTCTTCCTCCTCCTCCTCCTCCTCCTCCTCCTCCTCCTCCTCCTCCTTGTCCTCCTCTTCCTCCTCCTCCTCCTCCTCCTCCTCCTCCTCGTTGTCGTCCTCATATTTTTTGCCATTTTTATCTTTTGGATAGCCCATTGGACTTTGAGCTGCTTGGTACAGTAATTTCTCGAGTACGCCATCAGGATACAACAATAACTTTTCTCTTCAATGCCTTTCCACCTACACATCAAGCAGGTGATTGATCGGATGTCGACCAATATCGACCAATATCTTTCGGAATCAAGGTGATAGGGTGATCGATTGAGCTGCTCTTGTTCGTTCTTGAAAATTCAAACTTTGATATTCTGCCTTTTCTTGAGCTCTGCCAGCCTATCGCCTTCTGCTGCTTCGCACACCCGCTCCTGGATTTACACACCTGCTACCTTTCACCTGCAGCCTTCCACCATCTTGCAATGGCCTTCGATTGTGCAGATCGTCTGTCGAGTTGAGCGATGTGCCCTTCGTACGCCCAGAGCGCACTTCGCTGGCTCACTACTATTCGTTCATCCCCAACTGTCATCACTTGCCCCAAAAAAAAGTGTTCAAATTTCCTTCAGTCACCTTCACTCCCTAATATCTTGACAAAAACGACGGTTGTAATCACAGGGATTGCGCGTAATAGATTTCGATCAAACTCGCTGTCACCCGATATCAATCGACATGCACACTTCTCAACACATATGGCCCATTTTGATTTGTCAAATAATAGATAACAGTTTCACACCGGCTAATCAAAAGTCATGTGGAATACGAGACAATTTTTGACGCCTTCTAGCTTCAGAAAGTATTTCTTGCTACATTCCACAGTCATCTCTCATGCGTGTCTTCTGTACACGACAACAACTTCTCTCTTGATTTCAAATAAGGTATGAGGGCTTGACCGTCTATGAAGGTATGAAGTTCGTGACCTGTACATGACATGCGGATTTGTGCCCCAGTAACCTGCTATATGAGGCTGTGACTGGCACTTGTTCAGTAGGTGATGCCAGGACCTGCTCTAGGTGACTGATATTTAAAAGAAGATATTCGTCAATTGTGCCAAGAAGCAAACTGTTAAAGTACTACCTAAGTTTTGCCCGTCACTGTTCCATCGTTTGCTTTGTGCAGGAGAAGAGAGTACTGAAGCATCAGGAGGACAGGGTCAGGGTGGAACAAGAGGGAAGCCGCCGATCATTGACAAGAACGGCATCGCCACAGTCGAGTTCAAATGAAGGGGAGGAACATTCACATACTACCATGCACACAGCCCTCCGTGCACACGCTACCATGGACACAGGCCTGCATACACAGGGACCGGATCTTGACTGGGAGGAGGCTTGTCCGCCAGTAGGAGTTGAGACACATTGTAAACATGGCAACCAGCTCAGCCCAGAAAGCTGCCGTGGTCAGCAATTTTTCTGTGAACGCAACGGCCACAGAAATCATGGCTCCCCAAATGCCTTTCACAATGGGCATTCTGACTCCAGTGCCGCCTCGCAGCAGTCAGGGAGGGCATTTGGCAGTTCATATAAAGGGAGAAGCCTTGAAAAGAGTTGTCGAAGTGAGGACTTTGACAGACACAATGCAAGGTCTCACTGGCAGGACAAAAAGGCGACTAGCAGAAATGAACTGCTGACGGGCCGATCAGATTGTTACATTGAATCGTCGCCTTGCAGACGAGAGTTTGCACACTCCGAGGCTCGACCGGAAGCTGAGAGATATCACCACACAGAGGAAACTAAGCCCCACCACCAAAGCTTTGGCAATTATAGCTGTGTACCCCATGATGTAAGGGATGCAGGTGGCAGTCGCTCAAACACCTTTTGGGACTCGCCTTATCGCCGCTACTTTGGTGAAGACAGGCTCCGTAGAGATCGAGAGGCACATGACAGAGATTTGGACATGCACCATGCAGAGCATTACAGGCCAGCGCACCATTTAAGTGCGACAGCAGATTACCATGATTACAACTACACTGTCACATCGTCAGACAGGAGAGACTTTGGTAACTTAGATGCTGACGAACGTCTCCTTCATCAGCGTCATAGTGAAGGCTCTGAGCGAAATGGCCTAAGGCCTCGTCAGTTTGATTACCATGCAGCTATTTACTCAAACACCTCTCCCAACTCGCCCTTTCACAGCTCCTTTGGTGAAGATGAACACCGAAGAGAGGCTCACACACACCATTTCCCTGCGGAGTGTCACGAACAAAGGCAGAATGACAGGAGGGCTCGCCGCTCGCGTGCAGCAGCAGATCACCATACAGACAGCTACTGGTCCACAGCCGCATTGCCATGCAGGCAAGGCTTTGGCAGTGTTGATGACCAGGAACGGTTGCTTGGTCTACACAAAGATGGAGACTTTGCGCAAAATGGCGAAAGACCTCATCATTTCGATGACCAGGTAGCTCCCTCTTCAAGCAAACTTCCGTACATGCACGCAAGTCGCAGAAAGCGGCAGCATTCTCCAGAGGACTCTCAGTCAGCCAAGAGAAGTCGTCTGTGGTCTGGAAGTGCATTGTCCTGGACGAACAGCAGTGAGTACAGACACACCCCAAGCAGTGCGGTTGATCTTCACGGTAAAGTGCGAGAAAAGTGTAACAAAAGTGACCATAGGAGAGAGAGGAATGTGCCAAGGTCCAGAGCAGACTCTCCGCCATGCTATCGACGACGTGAATCTGAGACCATCAGAGATTCACAATCCCCTCATCAGCAGCGGTGCGCTGTGGGCCATGGGCAGCAGGAAACTGATCACGGGAGGGACTATCGCATGGAGCGGCCATCTAGTGCTGGTTCGGAAGTGCTGGTCAAAGAGCGATCACCGTTGCAAGGCAGGCGATCAACTGGAAGTAAATATGAACCCAGGAGCCGGCCAGGCAAACCAGCTCAGAGTGGCAGGCAGAAGCAGTCGCCGTCCAGCAATGTGAATTCTCGTCTACACCATGGTCCGAAGCGTTGCGAAGGTGAAGTATGCGTGGTAATACCAACGCAGGATGGTGGTCAGCATGGCTACATTAAACCATCTCAAGCCTTGCCGAATGGCTACCCACAGAAAAACGTCCACTTCAATGGCGCATCGATCACCTCCGGAGGCCTACGGCTGCAGAAAGGAGACACTGTCTACTTCACACTAGGAAATAAGAATCCAGCAAAGCCGGCAGCCATCTTTGGCTCACTCCTGAAAGTCAACCCGGAGAGCCGATCACCTAGAGATGTTGCCACTGTATTGGACAAGATGTGTGTCCTTCTAGGCCTAAACAAGCCCTCCGAGGAAGAGAAGGAAGAAGACAGTGGCAATGTCCACATGCTGGACAATACAAGCGAACAGCTTCAGTTGCAGAACGGTGAAAATGCTGAGTTTGGCGGAGAAGATAAGCCTGAAACGGAGGCCGAGTTAGCGGAAAGGGAAGGTGCTCCTATGGATGAAAAAGTTAAGCCCTTGCACCCAGTCATTCAAGCGACAAACTGTCCCGCAGTGTGGTCCTGGCTCCTCAATTTGCAGTCAATGCTCCGCGATGACCAAGTGGTGCAGATGCTACAGATAGCTGTCGCCATTGCTGAGCACAAGGCTGTTCATCGAATCACCGTGACAGACTTTCTCTGCTCCATGCTGGTGACACAGTTCATGCAGCCGGCAGTTGGACGCCTGTCTGATTGGCTGACAAATTGTCTGAGGCCATCAACTCATTGCTGGGCGAGCAGAGCTACTGTTCCTATAGATGCTCCAACCCAGGAAATGTGCATGGAGCAAGCTACTGGCAGTGCGTCCACGGATGCAAGCCCTGCACCACCCATATTCACTGAAGCTGTACAGTACAGGCACCTGGCTGATCAGCATACCAACGCGATGGAGTCGTGCACAGTGAGTACTATGATGGCAGTGACCTCTCAAGTTTCTCCATTAGTTAGCGTCGAGTTGTCAGCAACAGATGACAGTGAGATGCTAAGCAACAGGGCCATCTCTCATCGTTCTCAACACCAGCCACTGTCACAGACTTTGACGGTGCTGAGTCCCGATCTCTGTCTGCTCTTGTCCTTTGTCAAGCATGTTACCGGCATCCTGCCAACATACGTGCGCCAAGTGATGTCAGTGTGTCGTCCTCTGTTTGAGGCAGTCAACCACCCCGTGGTGAGCCTCCTGTTTGATGTTCTTTATTACCTCCGAACTGATGGTGGGGATGATGAAGTGCGGTGGCTGGCTTGGCATGCTCTGCCTTTGGTGCCGGCAACCAGCGAGCTGCTTGCCAGTGGCGAAGATCGAGCTGATGACGAGTGGACCAAGCGGCCGCTGCTTCGTGAAGTGCATGTCAGAGAGGGATACCAGACAATTGACATCTACTTGGACACTTACTTCCGTCTTTTACGTGAGGACTGCTTTGCTCAGCTACGTGATGGTGTGCGTCAGCTTCTGACGGGCAAGCTTGACCCTCGGGACATGCACACATACAAGCGTGTCCAGCTGCTTGGCATCAGCACAAATCGCAAGGCACGCAACGGACTCAGCCTGTCGCTACGAGTGCATCCAAGCCGGGCTGTGCACAACTGGCACCAGTCACGACGCCTGATGTTTGGAAACCTCCTCTGCCTCTCTCTGGACAGCTCGTTTCGAGAACCTCTGTGGGCGACTGTGCTCACACGAGACGCCAAGCGCTTGGAAAAGGGCGGCCTGGTGGATGTTCAGCTGTGCAGTCAGCACCTCCAGGGCAAGCTTTCTCTCAGCCAGGCTGTTCGCTGGCTACAACGAGCTGACGAGGAGCACACTGTGATGGCAGAGTCGCCGGCGTACTACAACGCCTGCGGACCAGTTTTGGACACATTCCAGGGAATGGACGTGGATGCAATTCCATTCCAAGAGGAGCTGGTTCATGTTGAACCCTGCCTTTGTGTACGGCAGGGAAAGAGTGCTGGTCTCTTGGACTGTCGCCCTCCCAGCTACATCCAGCCAACGACGACGGTGAATGTGAGCATCTTGTTTGGCTCATTCACAAACAGTCCTTTGGATCCAAGGTCTCGCACCACCGTCCAAGATCTCTACTCCAACATGCTCCTCCAGGACAGTGAGCAGACGAAGACAACCCTTGACCTTAGTCAGCAAGAAGCCATTCGGCATGCTTTATCTCATCGTCTGGCAATCATCCAGGGCCCACCTGGCACAGGCAAGACGTTTGTTGGCGTCAAGCTCTTACGTCTGCTGCTCTCTGCCAGCACAAGACCAAATGGACCCATTTTGGTGCTGACATACAAGAACCATGCCCTGGACGAGTTCTTGAAGCAATGTATGGAGTTTCTGGACTGGAGCGAGATCGCCCGCCTTGGTGGTGGTTGTAAGGAACAAGCCCTAGAGGAGTGCCTTCTGCACTCGATCAGGCAGACAAAGACGGCATCAAGGTCCATGAAGAAATCTTTGGGCAGTGTACGTGATCAGGTCAGCCGCCTGGAGAACGAAGCTAGCGACATGGTCAGCCGCCTTACAGAAGCCAGCATCTTTTCACGACGCACCTTTCTGCGGACAGCCAGCAACGAGCAGATTACTAACTTGTTGATGAACTTTAACTGGCCAGAGGCAGACCCTCATCGGGTCTCAGAAGCATTCAGCTACAATCAGCAGGTCAGGGCGAGCACGATAAATGCTTGGAGACGTGCTATTCCAGATGATTGTTCATTGAAAGATTTCTTGCTAGATGACCCCCCTGAACGCCCACGTCGTTTGTATAATTTTGAGGACTGGACAGAAGAGGAGGACGAAGACCACAGAACTCGGGAGAGGAAGGCACAGAGAGCGGAGGAGGATGCCAGGAAGAACCATCTGGCAGATGCATATGACATCCTTCATGATGCCTTGGAGTTTGTCCTGGCCAAGTGGGTGCCCTCAGACCAATCCTTGCAAGAGTTGGGCTTGCTGGAGAAGGACCCACTGAATGAAGACAAACAAGAAAAGAAGGGGACTAGACCAACGTCTGGTTCCAAGCAAAAGCGAGGAAGTGGAAGAGGCCAGAGCCGGTCTGCTGCTCATGACCATGCGACCAAAAGACAGCAGGATAGCCTGAGAGAAGACCAGGAAATGGAGGAAAACTTTGATGCCGAGGTAGAGCAGTGGGAGCGCATGGCAGCCTTTGAACCTGCCTTTGCCAGCAACAACAGGCGGCACGACTGTGATGTTCGCGCTTGGATCAGTGCCAGCAATGCAAGCATCACTAGATTGCGGCCGGCTTTGTTGAACAAGCTGCAAGAACGTTGTGAAGGCCTGTCCAGCCTCTGTGAATTTGATCGCTTGTGGGAACTGGACATTGAACGGAGGGCAGCTTTCATCCAATTCCACCTGCAGATTCTTGCCAACGAGTTGGATGCCACGGTGGATGCCACACTGAACAAGTACGGAAGTGAATGCGAAAAGCTCTCCGAGCTTGAGGCAATGAAAAGCGCAAAACTCCTCGCAACCAAGAAGGTGGTTGGAATGACTATGACAGGCGCCTCCATCAAGAACAGTCTCCTTACACAGCTGCAGCCAGCAATTGTCATCATTGAGGAAGCGGCCGAGGTGCTTGAGGCACAGCTCATTGCCGTTCTTCTGAACAGCGTCTGCCACCTCATCCTCATTGGTGACCATGAGCAGCTTCGGCCAGCGGTTGAAACACATATTCTTCGGCTCAAGTACCACTTTGATGTTTCTGCTATGGAACGCTTGATCAAGAGCGGCCTCGCTTATACTACTCTTTTGCGACAAGGTCGCATGAGGCCTGAAGTGGCCGAGCTGCTGAAGGATATCTACCCAAGGTTGGAAAGCAACACGGTGGTGGTTAGTAAGAACAAGAAACTTCGCTGCATGCCAGATTCGGTTTTTTTCTGGGATCACAACAAGCCCGAGGAAGAAGGTCATCTGGGAATTCGTAGCTTTACAAACCAGGAGGAGGCACAGCGTGTTTTGCGGCTGGCAAGATTCTTGGTGAATCAGGGTTATGAGAAGGAGAAGATAACAATTCTTGCTTCCTACCGTGGCCAAGTGGCACTGCTGAGAAAATCCCTGCCACCACAACTAGAAGGCATGCTTGTGCACACTATCGACAATTACCAAGGCGACGAGAATGACATTGTCATCGTTTCTCTTGTGCGGTGCAACAAGGATAAGACCGTTGGTTTTCTGAAGGAGCGCAACCGCCGCTGTGTGGCACAGTCTCGCGCTCGTCGAGGGGTTTACTTTGTTGGCAGCAAAGACACTCTTAGCTCATGCAAGCACTGGTCCGTGCTTTTGAAAAAGCTTGCCGAGAGGAAGTGCATCTCAACTGAGATGAAGCTCATGTGTCGGCACCATCCGGACCAAACCAGCTTTGTAGCTCACCGTGCAGAGGACATCCAACTCGGGTCTTTCTGCAATTTGACCTGTGGCCAGCCATATCCGTGCCCATACAAGCACAAGTGTCGAGAGACTTGCCAGCCCAGTCATTCCCATGAGGTCTGCATGGCATTGGTGGATTATTCTTTTCCCGAATGTGGCCACACAGCAAAGTATCGCTGTTCTAAGCCACCACCTGGGAGGTGTGAGGAGGAGGTGGAGTGTAAGCTGGAATCTTGCGGACATGACATCAAGAAGGCTTGTTGGGAGAAGCTGGACAATGTGAAGTGCATGGAGAAATGCTCCCGTAAGAGAATTTGCGGTCATTTGTGTGATCGGCATTGCTATGAAGACTGCAGCAAGCTGGGAGTTTGTGGTGTGTGTCGGGAATTGCAAAGGGCGAAGAGAAAACAAGATGAGAAGCAGAAGCGTGAAGAGGCAGTTCAAGATGCTGAGGAGGAGCTGCGAAGGCTTCTAGAAGGAAAAGATGCCAATGTGGAGGTCGCGCCCACCCGCCGAGATCTGCAACAAGATGGCGACGATGCCGTCGAGTACTACCAGGTTGCCGACCTCACTGAAAAGTTCGTGCAACCCAGGCACAAGTGGCATCCACGCGTTTTGAGGATTGAGAAAGTGGAAAACCAGCATCTGAGGATCAAGTGGTTGAAAGCCAAGAGTCACTTAGTATGGCCAGAAGCTGAGGCCCCGCTCAAGTTTCATGGAACTAATCAGGATGCCATCGAGAGCATTTTGCAGCATGGGTTTCGCCTGCCAGACAAGCCGGGGATGTTCGGCAGAGGTGTGTACTTCGCCACAGACTCATCCAAGAGTGCACAGAGAACCTACACTCAAGGTTCCAATGCTCTGCTTGTGTGTAGAGTTCTTCTCGGTCGAAGCAAGACTGTTAGTTGTGGAGACATAAATCTGTCAAAAGAAGAGCTGTCTCGTACCGCCCATGATTCAGTGTTTGCCAAGCGCAACACGCGCCAGAGCAAAGGTGTTCGCTTCGATGAATTTATCATCTATGACCCCAATCAAGCCCTGCCGTGCTATGTTGTCCACTATGATGAGGTGGAAAGCGTTACACAGGCTAATACATATAAGAGCTTTGAGCAGCAAGCTCTCAAGCAGCAGTCGACAGTGAAGGTCAACTTGGTGCGAAGTCGATTAGTGGAAATGTCAAACGAGAACCAAGTTCATTACAGTTTTGCGGAGGCAAAATTCCTTGGTGGCCTAAGCCGACGGAAGAATGCAGGCTCATACATAGTTGATTCTGTTGACTTGGCCATCAACCCAGATCTTCTCCTGGAGTTTCAGCAAACCCGTACAATGTTCGACAAAGCAGGGAAAGGGGATTGGGTCTTTGCCTTTCATGGCACCAGCGAGAAGAACATCGACTCTATCCTACAGAGCAACTTCAGCTTAGACCGCATCCAACGAGCTGCGTATGGCCGTGGGATCTACTTCTCAGAGTTTCCAGATGTTGCTATGGGCTACACTGATGAGAAGTCTACATCTTGCAGTTCGCCGCGATCTCTCCTGCTTTGCAAGGTTTTGCCCGGCCACTCATATGACATGACATCTGGAGAGAGCGATGCTTCTTTAAAGCCTGGCTTCGATTCACACTGTGTGCGACCAGACCAGGAAGGCTACGGCGAAATGTTAGTGATCTTCAACCCAAGCCAGATTTTGCCTTACTATGTGGTCCACTACAGAAAGACGAGTTGACTGGCTGAAGCAAGCTCCATGGAGTTGAGCATACCTTTCATTGTCTTCCTAGATCACATTTCATACGCTAAGAACCCGAAGGGACATTCGGTACTGCCACATACATGCTTATTTGTGCAGGAAATATCTTAATTGCATTTCAAAGACATACCCTCTTGCATTGCTTCGACGTTCTTCCATCTAGGTGATAGTTGCCTTGCATCTTCTTGCACTTTTACCCCTCCACAGCTGTCTCACTGCCTCGCATGTAAGGCTCCTTCAGTTTTTGTTTCAAGTTATTTCCTTGTGTAGCACCAGGAAAAGTAACAGATTTCAATTGCAAGTTGCTATTCAGGTGTTGTTTGCTTATCTGTTTTTCTGCTTTTCATATTTTCAGAGAGTTTTTTAATCTCATGTTGCTCACGACTTGTTCTGTTCAATGACAATACCCAACAGTCAAGCAGTGCCGGTGAGCCGGGCCTGTAATAGCAAAATATTCAGTGTTGAATAATTTCTGTTTTTTTTCCTCTCAAGCGTTTTTAAACAAAGTTCTTGTCACTTTTTCATTGTCCGGAATGGCCTGCTCTCTTCAAGTGTACCAAAAGCATAATTATGTTATTATGTCTGGTGGCTCATCTCAATACAGCCAAGCCTCAAGACTGTTGAGAGTGTGTTTGATTTGTCGGGTGGCAGAGCTTCCTGCTCAGTTGTTTCATTCTTTGTGCAGGCGGATAAGACCAGTGCACGGTAGAAAATTCACCCTGTGTCGCAAGAGCTCTGTAGGTTAACACAACTACTGGTGCACCTTGGAGCCTGTGTGTGTTTTGTTATACAGGAGAAGCCGATCGCCAACTTCTGTGCTTTTCTGAGGGATCGTGATGGAGGGGATATGCAAGGTCTTCGTGGAACACTGTAGGTTGTGGTAACAAAAAAAAAAAAAAGGAATTCTGGTAGGCAACCGCTACGGACTTCCAACTTATCTTCACATCTTCTCTCGAGGAGGAATTATCCCTTGTGCAGAAAGATGTATTGGGCATGAAATAATAATAGAGAGGATAAGTGAATCGTCAACGTGAACGAAACGAAACGAAATGGGGGTGCGCGGACCGGTCCGGGATCGAGGAATCGTTCATCA
>JAOWAR010101094.1:0-12237 GCA_028571005.1 Clathrina lutea | reverse complement strand
TTATTATTATTATTAAGTGTACCCAGCCGGATCGATGGGACTCCACATCAGTTACAAAAAAGCAACATGGCGAAATGTATGTGAATGACCTTTTTTAAATCAAGCTCTTTTCGTAGAAAACGAGCCGTTTTCGCTCCAGTTGTTTTTCCATTCAAGTAATTCAAAGGTTCAACTGACCTGTCGAAAAAAATTACTTGCCTAGCGCTTATCGTTCAGCCAAAATCTTTGGTCAAAGAAATCTTCTTTTTAAGTGTGGTGTACAGTAGGTCTTTTGTGGTTTATTCGGCGACATGCAAACTGTGCGCTTGCGCAGCCTCTTACATCGGTATGACCACCCGACGGCTTCTTTCCAGGTGATCGAGGCCGTGAGCACGTGAACTCTACCCAAAAGCAGACTGCCGCCTCAGCCTTCGGCGACCATTACGAGGAACATCATCCGGGATGCAAGCCGGAACTCACGTTCAGGGTAATCAAGCATAACAGGAACACGCTGCGCTTACACATCGAGGAAGCGTTAGCGATTAAGCTGTTGCACCGTCGATCAACAGACGCCAGGAAAATCTCGGAAGTGGCTTTCTCCCCTGAAACCATTCCCACACCTACATGTACAACGCACGCATCAGTTCTCTCACCTTCAACATATTTACTCAGCCTTTTCTCACCCTCCCTCTAGCACAAGCTCACCTGAACCACTCCTGTTTCGTGGGTTTTTTTCTGTACTACTTTTGCCAAGGCAAATGCCACCATCTGAGCTTTTCGAACCGATGACAGCGTTGAGCGCCGAAACGTCTTCGAACCAATCCTCTTTCTATGTTTTGTTTGCCCTAAGAGTCTCAAGAAATTATCTCTCTTTGTGTACTAAACGAATATTCGTTTATGTTTCTGTATTAGATATACACATCGTCGATCTGAGCTGGCCATGGCCCCAGCTGGCCCGGCCCTTGGGCGAACCCGGGAGCGGACCGTATACATGTACATGTACATTAGGCCTTCCCGGTTCCAGTTCGTGCACTCGACTTGGGTACCGTGCAATGTACCGTGCACTCTGCAGCGCTACGTATTTATATTGCAGGATAGATTCTTGATAAGACAGAACCAAGACTCAAAAGAGGAAACAAAACAAAGAAGAAAAAATGTTATATTAATGTCCGAGTTTGAGGTCCGAAATATCAGACCGAAAACGAGGACATTTTATCCGACAAAACGCACGCGACCAACAATGTACTCGAGACTGTGACGTCGTAGATCTACTATGTCTACATGGTGTACGGTTGTATGTACATATGGCCGGTGCGCAGGTGCGGGAGACGAGATTGTCGTGACATTTCGACCGTTGCCCTTGACAGCGGCCTGATATTTCTTGTGATATCAGATCGACAGCGGTTGAGATTAATCGATATATCGACCGCTGCAGGCGACGGTCGATATCTGAATGGAAAAATATCGACCGCTGTCAAGCGCAACGGCCGATACTGCACGAGAACAGACCTAACCGTGCATTATAAGCTCTTTATTCACCAAGCACGAATGAATAACGGCTGATATTTACCAAGTCGCTGGGCCGAGGCGTGTGTTGTTCACTGAACATATATTTAACAAATATGACTAGGTGAACTACGCATGCCGAGGGCCACAGCGACGAGGCAAATAAAGCCCTGGAAGCTCACACTCACCGTGATACCTTTGTATGGAACTGGAAATTGGGAATGAGAATCAATTGAATGAAGCAAGCAAGAAATGCAAACAAGAAACATTGTCTAGAACACTGGTGACGTGCAACATTGTCTAGAACACTGGTGACGTGCAACATTGTCTAGAACACTGGTGGCGTGAGATGTAGGAACTGAGAAACGTTGAGCTGGCTTCAAAATGGGCCAACATATCGTGACATCTTCTTGGACTTAAGGGTAGTACCCCCTTGGGGAGTGATTTCACACTTTTTGCCTTCTTTGCTGAAAAGTGCCTAAAAGGGATGAAGTTTCTGTCCTGTAAGTTACCAGAATTCCGTCAACAAGTTGGAGAAACTGATGATGTCCATTGGCGCCCGAGGATTTGAAGCATCGGGCTGCGAAGGCGGAACTTCAAACCCTGTTTTTTCGAAACCTGGTTCCCTCAACTGTAGTCCGTCATAACTCAAACGCTGCTACCTACTGGATTGACTTCAAACTTGATTTTCTACATCACCTCCTTAATCATAGGCTAAAAATGGCGCCAGGAAAAGTCAATTTTATTCCTCTATCTCAAGTTATTTTAAACTGAGCAAACATATGTGTGCCCAAATATGGCTGATTAATCTATTTCTTTCCATCCTTACATTTCATGTTCATAGTGGCTTTTAAATAATCCGAGACACCGTATTTCAGAGCATGTAAAATGAAATGACAGCGGTGAACTAAAATTTTGAGCCGCCATTTTTCTTTTCACCATAACTCAGTCCAACCAACAGGTATCATAATTTAGCATTCATGTACTGGATAGGTGGTCTTTACATAGCACAACTTAATAAATGTGTGACAGACATACATGTAATTAGACAGATAGCAAAGGGGTAGAACTACCCTTAACCACGCTGGACAGGCACACGCACAAAATTTAACAAACAGGGAGCACAATAACTTGAACGCACCTCTCGGATGCAAGTGCAAAGAGAACGTAGCAAGGATTGGAGAATTGCACTCCGTCGGACAGTCATCAGGTGAAAATACACACGAACTTTAATCCGTCTGTCTGCCTCTTCACTGGTCCAGCGAAATCTCAAGCCGCAAATCCCACGTGGCTTTGCGTCGACGAAGTCTACGCAGAATTTTTTTTTTCAGACAAGTAAAATTTAAAACTTGACATTATACAGGTACCAGGAGGATTTACTTTGCAGACTCAGTGTCTCAACTAACCAACCCACAAGCAATAGCCGTGGCTACTCCACCTCTGTAATCACTAAACTGGCTGCTTTAGTATTCCGAAACGTCATCGGGCTACCCACGTATACGTAGTTCTTTGGAGCCACTGCCGGGCATTAGCCAGGCGCCTCAACCGCATGAGGTCTGCTGGGAACTAATGCGCGCAGGAACGTGTGTAAAGGACGTGGACAAGGACGTGGACAGCGCCTATAGTACCTAGACTGACATGATCATCATGACAGCGCCTTCGACAGAAGATGTAACTCTGCTTGTTGCGTGACTGGCAAAAGCCGCCAAAGCACGCTCAGCACGTGCAAGGCCGGCGCCGCGCCAGGCCAGGATCAGCGATCAGGATTGAGTAGACTACGTGATCGTGAATCCGGATGTCGGTTGACGAATTTGACCGGATCGGATCAGCTTCCGGTGTTATATACATCATGCAGAGTGGACGCTTGTGCACGGCCGGGCAACCGTTGCCTTTGTTCAGCTAATGCGGCCACTCTTCTATCTAGGCTGTGATCCTCGAGAGTCAAAGAATTATAGCACAGCAGAGCGAAGGCAAGTAGAGGAGAGGTTTGGACTCGACTAATGATGGAGCCTGAAACTGGTATAGGGCTGTCCGAGGTGTTACCACCGAAGCGAAGATCTTCATATGACCAGGCAGTGGACAGCGGACTGACCTGTGGCGGTTTGTCTCAGACAATGCTTGATGAGAATGGGTAAGATTCTGGAGCCAGCTTTGTGCTGTGGTGGACGAGGTAGAATGTGCAGACTCCTGTACTCCACGGCCAATGTCGTTATCGTTGTCATGTGATGTGCTCCGCTAGCGTGTACGTGTAACGTTGTCGTATGCTATAGCAGAGCTCGAGGCGCGCCGGAACTGCTATGCCGCCGTGCCGGCCAGGGCACACGACCACAATCCTACCCGCTAGGTAGATCTACATGTTGCGATCAGTCGCTTGTCCATGTCACCGGCCTGAATAGTCATGGTAGTAGGTGATAGTTTCTGCTCGTTATAGTATCCTGTTGTGGTCATTGTCACTGTTATTTTTTGTGGGGAGATATTTTTGAAGCTGACATAGCACAGAGAATATAAAAAAAATTGACTAAAAGTGCCTTCCAGCTACTATCATGAGCCCCTTCCCCACCAAAAAGGTCACCGAAAAGCAGGTCAACTTTGCAGGAAAACGTAATTTCCTGCCCACCCCTTGCCAGTTGGGAAAAGAAAACTGTATGTTGTATCCCTGTGATCATGAAGTGCTCCTGCACACATCCGTTTCCATGGCAGCAAATTGAGTGAAGGTGAATTTTTGGTTACTGATTTTCTCTTCGTTTAGGTCAGGTTCGAAGAAGAATTCGACTGTGTCAACCAGAGAGCTGGTGAGAAACATCTTCAAACATTTGATGGGATCATCAATTTAGTTGGAGCAAATTATAATGGGACATCCAGAAGTTTTAAAATACTTGAAAGAAGATTATGGCTGTGAGGTGGGTTAGGGAAAAAGCACTGCTATTGATTCTCTGTGTTGAATTTTTAGCCGTCTACCCGGAGTTTCAGTGATTATTCTAGGATTTTCGTCAAGCGGTTCATCCCCAACCCTGTCATCGAATTCCAGCCAGTTTGCCCAGAAGCCTGATCAGTTGAGCCAAAATTGGCCACCGCCCACGCGTCCCAATAACCCAGGAGACCACCATACAGAGCTGTGTTGAAAAACACGAAAAAAGACAAGCTTTACTTAATATTACTTAATAAAAACCCAGTGAAGAGAGAATGCTTAGGCCCACCACCACAACCAGCCTCCTGACTGGAACTGACTGGGAAAATTAACGCTAAGAAAATACCATACAAATGACTGCATAAAGAAAAAGAAAAAAAACCCTAAAGCAGCCCTTTTAAACCCCTTCCCTTCTTTGCAAGGCGTATGCACACAGGACAAACACAAAAAAGAAAAAGAAAAGAAGAGAACAGAAGAGAAAACTAAGACAAGAGAAAAGTGAAATCATTTTTCTGTGGACTTAAGCCACTCGTGCAACTGGATGGCTAGTCCACCAGGCATGGAGTTAAACAATGGCTCAAATGCCTGACGAGCAGAAAATTCAGGCCTATCTTGCTATTGCACTCTGAGTGTTCCCGATTGTTCAGAAATATCTCCACATCTTCCAACGGCTGTGTCAAAATTTGAAAACCAAGAAACGGAACACAAATTTATCCACGTAAATGCTTTTCTGGGGATGGTTGCATGGTGAATGTGAATGTGCTGAGAGAAAACAGCATGCTTGTAAATCACACTTACATCCTCGGATCCTAAAATGAGCAAAACCTCATCCAGTTTTGGCAAGTGAGGCCCAGGAGTGTCCTTGAGAATGCCGATCTCAGTTTTTGCTTGCGCAAGTGAGGGATGCAGAGGTAGAGAGAAGTGAAAGATAAGGAAACAAACAGATCTTTTTACATCATTTGTACCAGAAATAATGGTGACTGAGACTGATGTTTAAAACAACAACAAAAAAAACGCTTTGGAAACCACAGTTCTTCAAATGGAATAAAATCTTAAGAATAAAAAAAAAACCTTTAAATCTGCTTTCCTTGAGCATGGCAAGTATGGCAAAATTCACAGACGACAAATGGAAGTTCTTTTTGGAGGACGCAAGCTTGGGTAAAACGTCGCTCAACTTGAGAATGCTTGCCACAAACTTGAAGGACTTGATGCGACTAAGCCATTCTTTTGCAGCTGCATGTCGATCTTCTGGGTCCGCCGTATCAACTCCAGCACGATGGCCTTGAAACTGCATCGGAAGGCAGACACAGCTCCATTGTAAGACAGCCAACGTACAAACTAGGGCTCCTTTCGCCCTAAAATCTCTTGCAGGTGGTTAAGACAGGTTTCCATGACAACAAAAACTTGAACTGGCGGTAGACTCCTGTGATGGTTGGCGCAACCATATCATGGAGATACGAGACGCATTTCTCAGCGTCCGCAGCAGCCAATGCTTGCCGGTGACAAATGCAATGCCTCATCTCAACGTACTTGATGTTGTGTTTCCATTTCAGACGCACAAGAATACTGTTGTTCTTGCCTGTGAAAACACTGGTGCCGTCGCTGCTGATACAGCATCGCTTCTAATTCCCCTTCTCTTTGAAGTCACACGGTGTCGCGTCTTGAAACCACCTTGACACCTCCAAACCTGCAGAAAATGGAAGTAAAGGGGGGAGCGCCAAAATTTAGTTCAGAGCCGAAAGAAAAAGAAACAGTGGCAGAAACAAAAGAGAAAAGTATGGAAATGTGGTCCAGAGTTGAACGACAAAAAAAAACAGACACACCTTGTTATGACCACTCTGTTTGCAACGCAGAGGAAATGCACCACAAGCTGACGGACGTTGGATATGTCAGTTGATTCATCGCTCATGGCGCAGCTCCAGGTGGAATTTGCCAGCAACTCTCTTGTTTGATCTTCCACCACAGAATAGAGAGCTTAGAGCATGTCTTCTCTTGCCTTCACACTGGTGTAAAATGCGTTTCGGCCCTCCTCCTCTCTGCAGCTTCGGCTTCTCAGTGGGGCTTAGACTGCTGGTGTTCATTGACAGTAGACACCTGAAAGCCTTTGCAGCCTTTCACCCAAGTGCTTGCCCCAGAACCACTGCCGCCTTTTGTGAGACAATGGCGGGAACGATAAGAGCAAGTCATTGCTGACTTGTCCATGCTAAACTGAAGCCATGGGCGTCCAGTCTTCCAGCTTTCCTGAAAAAGGAACATTCTGTTTCTTTTTTTGTGGTGGCTCCATCTTTCCGAGAACAGAAATCTGACTAAATCGAAAAGGCGCCTGGCGGGGAAGTGGCAGTGCAGCGTCTCATATAAGACTATCTCATCAAAATCCTCGCCCTTAATTCTTTCGCGACTTGAACTGACCTACTGTGCATTGTACGCCTTTGCCGTTTCTGTTTTTTTTTCTTTTTTTTCTTTCTTTTTTTAATCTCAGACCTCATTTTTGTCCCAGAACCCAAACTTCGGTTTACTTTTTCCGATGCTGGCCATTCTTGACTCGAATGAGGCTTTTTTTTTCTTTTTTTTGGTCAAAAACCTTTCCACCGGTACATTCAGAACTGGTTGGGACCTTTCAACCAGTTCAGCTTGGCCTTGAGGCAGTTCCGAAATGAGGTTGAACCGGTTCTAGAATAATCACTGAGTTTCTGGACATTGTAGTGCAAGTAAAGTAACTGTTCGCAGTTCGTAATATGTGAGCACTAACTCCTCCGGAGGTCAATTCTCAAACTTGAATTTTGTGTTTTTGCAGTTCCGCTTCGCTGATGGCAAAGACAAGTTTCTGATGGTCTGCGGGATGTTGGGTGCGATACTTCATGGCGCAACGCTCCCGGGAGTGGTCTACACGCTGGGCTTAGTTCTGCAGGCAATGATTAAACGGGACGATGATGTGAAAAAAGCACGAGCGAGGAATGTGACAGACTTTTCCAGCATCAACAACAGTTTTGAAGATGACATAACGTACTACTCTTTGCTATTCGGTGGCCTGGCCATCTTGGCATTCTTTGGTGCATTCTTACAGGTGAGAAGGCTTAACCAAAGCTAATTTCCAGTTTTCCCCGGCAATAAACTTCTCTTCGAAGTCTAAATTCTCTGCCGTGTTGATTTTAATTGTTGTTGCATTTTTCTGCAGACATCTTGTTGGTATCAGACCAGTGCGCGACAGATTCAGGTGGTGCGAAAGAAATTCTTTCGTGCTGTTCTGCATCAAGAAATGGGTTGGTTTGATACGCACAAGACGGGTGAGCTCATCAGCAGACTTTCAGAGTAAGGAATCAACATGGGATTGGTTTGGCTATGCCGGTGCTCTCCACAATTTTTATGTTTTGATGGTGTGTCTTACAGCTTACACTAACTGTGTGTATTATGTATGTGTATTATGTATGTGTATTATGTGGAGACTCCAAGATTGACCACACCTCTTCTGTTTCCAGATATCTGTGTGTGTGTACATGAGAGGGCAGATAATGATGGCCATGATCAGATTCTGGCAGCTGTGGACAACAGTGGTGCTTGTGACGTGCCCATCTTCCCTGGTGTCTGTGTGCGCACATCTGTCATATGTCTAGAATGCATACCGTAACCATGTCGCAAACATGAACCAAACTTTGTAAATGTGACCGTCTGAAACTTTGTGATAGTCTGAAACGACTGATATTTCTAGAGCCCTTTTTGAGAATAATCATCCTCCCCTTTCCCCAGACTTTGGGATTTAGGAACCCTTTGCATAACAAAGTGTTTCATGAAGCTTCACTACAGCAAGTTCCAAATAATCAAGGAACCGTAGTGAGCTTGCCTGAAGCTGTTGGAAATGCACTGGCTTATTGTGCCAGAATACAGAGGCATGCTACAATACGAGGCAAGCAATCATGTGTATCAAGGGATGTAGCGTTTACGAACAATCGTCTGTATTGAGGGATGTAACATTTACAGAGAAACATGTGTATCAAGGGGTGCAGCATTTGTAAACAATCGCACGTAGGGAGGGATGTCGAATTTATAATCATGTGTATCAAAAGATGTAACATTTACAACAATCATGTGTATCAAAAGATGTAGTATTTACAAGCATATTGCTCTTCGTGCTCTTTTTGTAAACTTGTTTGTTCGATGTTCAGTGATGTCAATCTTTGTGTATGCAGTGATTTGCTGAAAGTGCAAGAAGGCCTGGGAGAGAAGAACGCTCTTAGTGTTCAGTGGTTGACGACTGCCGTCGGGGGCGTCATTCTTGGCTTGATTACTGCTCCCAAGCTTGCTGCCGTCATGTTAGCGTGCATTCCACTACTTGCTGGCAGTGTGGCGTTCATGTCAAAGGTTTGCACTGTTCTGTTTTTCAAGTCAGTCGTATGGACTTTTCTGGCTGTTGCTTGTGGAGAGTGGCTTGAGATATCCAATACTTCCTATTTCATCTCGTTGCTGTGATTAGTCTCTTTTTGTAAATTCGATCTAGCTGCCATATATTCAGTCTGCACTGAACACAACTGGTGGGACAACTGGCAATGTTGAAGTTGAGGCTGGTGCACAGCACAGCACTAGATCTTCTTCTTGTCATATTTGCATACTGGTCACAAGGTGCAACAATAAGGTGCAACAGTTTGACATTAACATGCCACCACCCAGTATCGCATCATTATCTGATACAGCTGCACTTTATCAATGTACACAGACTGTCCAACTGTCCTGCTGTGTCTAAGCACCGCCAGTCAGTTATGCGATCGCACATAACTGTTTTGCTCTCCAGGTGCTGGCTTCAGCTGCCAGGAAGGAGCAGGCAGCTTACGCAAAAGCGGGCAATGTGGCCGAAGAGGTGTTGTCTTCCATTCGAACAGTTGCTGCCTTTGGAGGAGAGGAGAAGGAGCTCGAGCGGTTGGTGCTGGTCGACTGATTTCTTTGTAATTTTTTTTTTGCATTTCTTTGCTTGATGACACAATGTTGTCTTCTTACACACACACACATAAATTTTATGAACGAGATCATTTGACTTAAATTCTCGTTTGTTTACCTTTAACCCTTCCCAAAGGTACTCTTCGAACTTGGATGAGGCTCGAAAATCGGGTATAAAGAAAAGCTTAACATCAGCGTTTGGTTTTGCCGCCAACAACATCATCACCTTTGGTACCTACGGCCTGGCTTTTTGGTGAGTTTAAAAGTTCTTCATGTCACTAGGAGGAAAAAGAGGGCTGAGTATTTGTACTGAATTTTATCATAGGCCCACATGCTGGTGTCAACGCAAGCGTGCATGTCACCACTCGTGATCATGTGTATTCCGTGCTAGGTTCCTGCTGACAGTTGGGGTTTCATTGAATAGTAGACGAAATTCAAAGTCTACTGCAATGCATGGTCGCTGCAAACTTCCTCGTGAGCGGGCCCAACTTACTACCTTTGTGAGGAATCATGGCTTTGTACCACAATTGCCAGATTGTCTTAATCAGTCTAATCCTGCGGTATATGGTGCCTCTTTTTTTTTTTCAGGTATGGCTCAACACTTGTTCTTGATGGGGACATATCTGGTGGAGACTTCTTGAGTGTGAGCAACAGAATCTTTCGATTACTTATGTAAACCAAGTAAAAACATTTCTTTGCCAGATGTGTATACCCAGACATGTGCACACACATGTGCAGCTGTGAAGTGTCACAGCCTCGGAATCATAGTTGTACAAACTCAGGGGTTTAGTGTAAAATTACATCAGGACGTTAACATCGCTGTGAGATTATGACCATAACAGCCAGTTGGAAAGTATTGTCAGGGCTCAAAAAGAATGAGAGTAGATCACCAGTTATAAGTCAACACACACAGAGTTAAGGCACCCATGCTAGCTTTATCTTCTCTTAAGCTTATTAGCTCACATGTCTAATACTTTTTTTTCAGACCTTCTTCTGCGTGATAATCGCAGGGTTTGCCTTTGGAAATGCCAGCCAGGGTCTAGAGGCCATGGTCAAAGGTCGAGGTGCTGCGTCGGCCGTGTATGGCATCATTGACCGAGTGAGTAATGTCATCAAACTCAAACAAGGTTAAGAACAGTAGTTCTTAGGACACGAAGTGAGGAATGAAAAGGATGGTGTTAAATGAGAAGACGGTTCGGCGTCAACGCCATCATCAGTTCATCTGGTTCTGAGTCAGGATTAGCTGCGTGTTTTATAAGGAAAGTATGCAGTTATAAAACACGTAGCTAGTCCTGACTCAGCACCAGATGAACTGATGATGGCGTTGACGCCGAAACGTAGTCTTATTTAACACAATCCTTCTCATTCCTCACTTCTCGTCCTAAGAACTACGTTTCCTAACCTTGTTTGAGTTGATCGTGAGAGTGAGATCTAAAGAGTCCTTCAACCTTCTTCAATGTCATCAAAGTTCCCTTAATTAATCAATTTACCCATGCCTTCACACATTTACCCGTGATTCACACAGAAATGTGGGACCTGGAGCATTTGTCCCGATGATGTACCTATCCATAACCTTGTGTAGCTCGTGTATGCAGCCTGGTCGTCTTGGCTAAAATGGTCACTGACCTTTCAAGGTCCTACATGATAGTCTGAAAAGGTACCTGGAACGCTCAAACCTTGGCAAGGGAAGTCTTAAATTGGCGTCTGTGGCACAGAACATTGGGTATTCGTGGGTAGATTGATATAGTCCTCATCCATAGCCTTTTTTTTTTTTGATCATTTGTCCAGACTCGAAGAAAGACACTGACATCAAGCTGGAGTATTCACAAGCCGCCTTAAGATCATACACTGTCACCCTCTCATTGAACTCCCTTTTACGATCAGTAACTATAAAAGAAATTCGAATGTTGATCAGTAATTGCAGAAATATTAACGGTCATAGCTTTTTGCTTTGCGGCTTCCTTTCACGGTCCATACTATCGACCAGAGGAAATGTTTCAGGAAACTGTCTTTCACTCGGACACGTCGTGTCAGGACTTGTAGATAGTTTGTGCATTGACCCTATAACTATTTCTGCTACAATTTGTGCTACAATTTGGGATGATCGGTTGGGCCTGCTTGGGTAGATGGTTAAGACAAGAAAAAAAAGCGGGCATCTGCTAGAGACTTCTTCTAAGGGGTAGCTACCTGTGTCTTGCAAGCCAAGAATAGCCACTTAAGTCATCTAATCCCCTAATTCAACTAATGGGTTGTTGGAAATACTCGGTGTGCATTCTGTTCTTCATTGTTTTCTTCTCCTGTGTTGTGTGTTGTGCGTTGTGTGTTGTGCATATCAGGAATCCGCCATTGATTCAAGCAAAGTGGCCGGCAGGCAATTGCCCATAGTTCGAGGCGACCTGTCATTTAACAAAGTGGCATTCACCTACCCTGCACGCAAAGACACTCCAGTGAGTTTTGAGTTTCATGACTGCTTGTTTCTCCTCTCCCTTCTCTGTCTCTCTTCCTTTCTCTTTGCTTGACCCCTTTCTCGCGCAAACAACGAGGTTCAATTTATCTTCGTGTCCTTCCCCTCCCCTCATTTCTGTCTACCTCTCTTTCTCCTTTCCCACTTCCTCTCACCATTGTTGTTCTTCTCATCCTTTTCTCTCACTCACATTCCCTCTGCATTCCTTGAGTCTGCTCTTTATTTCCTTCTCTGTATCCCCTCTTCTTCTCCGTCTCTCTTCCCCTCTTTCGTCTCTCCCCGTGCCTTTCCCTCCCTGTCTCTGTCTGTCTGTCTGCCTCTCTCTCTCTCTCTCTCTCTCTCTCTCTCTCTCTCTCTCTCTCTCTCTTTCTTTCTTTCTCTCTCTCTTTCTCTCTCTGTCGATCTCTGTCTCTCTCTTTCCCTCTTTTTGTTTCGCCGTGTATTTGTTTCTCTC